>UELU01144653.1:0-57109 GCA_900490025.1 Megastigmus dorsalis
CGCGCGCACACACCGAGAGTTGGAGACGAGTACAGTGCACCCTCGCGCGCGCGGATATGCTCGCGGACCTTGAATGCGAGAATCGAAGGCCAGACTGACTGCTGCCGCTCTCTATGCGGACGCTCAACGTAGAGCCGCAGTGTCGAATGCTTTTTTTCCCCTGTATATAGGGAATACACCCGCGACTGCTCGCTTTCTCTTCTTTCTTTTCCTGGGTATTACATTGCAGTCGCGTTTGGCTTCTGCGTTTTTTTTTTTTTGTTGTTGAGAGATTCTATCAAGGGGTAATAATGTTATAGTTTTGTCTCCTGTCTGCTCGCGGTTAGCTTGTAAGATGGTATGCACTGATCTGAACGGTGGATCGGATGCGAGTGCATCGTGGTGCGCAGGGATTTCTAGATTATCTACTGGGTCTGAGAATGTATAGATTGTTGTTGAGATATAAACCGCTAAAATGAGTATACTTTTCAAATGAATGCGAGTGATGTATTGATTGGAAATATTGATGGATAGGTTGCGGTCTTGTCAAGTGCACTTTCGTTTTGTCAATTTATTATTATCGACAAGAGCGTTGCAGATTAAATTTTTTATTTTAAGGTTGCGAAAAAAGTTTCATTTTAAAGCATCGAAGAAACAAATGATCCGTGAGATAAAATATTGTTTGCTTATCGAGTATTCGTGTATCGATTAACCGCACGACAGCTTCTAATTCAATCCGTAAGCTCAGCAATGCATGGCAAATCTAATAACCATGTAAGATCGAGTCAGAAAACATTCGATGCAGAAGCACTATGAAAGCAAGGAGAACCATAATTCATAAGACTCGCCTCGCCTAATTCAGAAGCACGTGCAGCACGTCGCTATGAATTAAAACTCACCGTATCAATAATTTCTGAAAAATTGTAACACAAATGTACGAAAATTATCATTTCATGTATACCGCGTATATAAATCTCCCATGAGATTTCAAAGCTTTCAATAAAAAAAACGCACGTTATCAAAAGAAGCGGGAATACGGCACAATGATTTCGGAATAAATAGCACCAGCTACGACACGCCGTCCACGTGCACATCCATCGCGTGTAATTGCAAGCGACGAGAGATTCCCTCCCTGTATACCGCCCTAAGGTATATATACACGTTTCCCAGAAAAACCAGATAGGTAATAGAGCAGAGACCGGCTTTTCAAGCATCAAGCGTATAATTACGCATCGGTTCGTTCTCCCTCCGGCGATCGTGTGTCCCTATGTGTACCAGCTCTATCTCGGTATATATTATACGGTCAACCTTCAACCCGCTGCTCTCGATGCATATTTCACTCCCTGACGATTTAATTGTTACCGCGCCCGATTTTCCCGAACAAATGAGCGAAGCTGACAGAGAAAGAGAGAGAGAAAGAGTTGTAAAGGATGTGCCGGTGATTGTCGCGTGTGTAAGCTGCGCGAGATGTGCCTATTAGGAGGGGGGTTTGATCGACTCGAGTAAGCCAAGATTATCGACAAGCATCGCGTACAGTCGTAAGCTTGTATACGCGGTAATTATTTGGGACGTGTCGTTCTTGCACGCGACGATTAAAGTTCCCTTACGAGCTGCTGCTATCCAAACAGATTATCGCAGCGGAACTTGCAGCGTGTGCATAGCTTTTGTATTGGTCATCGAATACTCCCCCGGATTCGGCGATAAACTTCTATGGGAATAATAAAAAAATTTTGATGAAAAAATGCTTCCCTTTATCAATTGGCGCATATTCGTCGATGTACGCGATTAAAAACAGCTCTAGCTGGTGATCAATACTCTCGCCATTTCCAGAACCATCGGAGCCAGTGCAGTAAATTATATAATCCCCGTGCGTGGATTCGTCGAATCCTCTCGCAGCCACTTTTGGTCATGGCGCGCGCGGCGAACCTCGCGCGTCCTCCCAACAACGCTGCACTCTATCGATTGCGCTCGCCGCGTTATCGTCGTCGTCGTCGTCGGCGGCGGCGGCTCGTTGCCATGGCCACACCTACACGCGCGAATATCTCTCTCCCCTTCGTTCTCTCTCTCTCTCTCTCTCTCACTCTCTCACTCTATCGCGCATGCAGCCGCGCGTCGCGGCAAGGTGTATCTCTGTCGCACCGGTGCTGCTGCTGCCTGTGCATAAAGTGCGACTGAGAGAGAGAGAGAGAGAACCGAGAGACCGAGAGACCTTGATCCTGAACGCGCGTGCCTGCGAGTGTGTGCATGCACCCGTATCCGGATTTTGCTCTCTCTCTCTCTCTCTCTCTCTCTCACTCGCTACTTCCTCCAGGACTACTCGATGATTCTCCACTGAGCTTGATATGTTATGTGGGTTATTGAGAGAATCGATCCTTTTTTTGTCTACGCTAACAAATTATGTTCTTTCGATTATTTAAAGATAAGAGAACATCTATGGTAATAGCTCGGAGGTGAATTTAAGCGATTCGAGCTGTGGTTACTGTATAAATCAGGATCAAAAAGGAGAGTTCATAATGAGTATATTAGTGGCTTGAATTGAACTATTGAATCTTACGGAAGTTTAATTTGATTTATGTAAACTGAGTTGTGTCATAAATGACCTCGAGTTAATCTGATGATTTATATAACTGACCTTAGTTTTGAAACGAGCGATGGAAATGTTGTGTGGATTATTCTCTCTCTCTAGAGTAGGTTCAATGTCAATTATTTTTACCTTGACTCGAGGAATACGGTTATTATTTTAATATTTAATTACCTTTTGTATTTAAGAGTAACGATATTTTCTGCGGAAGGAGTCATTTATTACTTTTTTCGGAATTGAATTTTTTAACTATAAGGGATATGAATCAAGATTTAGTCAGGCGGTACTCTCTTTTTTATGGATAAGAAATGAAAAATATTATAAAAATTCTTGCGTCATAAAACAGTTGCGTATGCTATACCTATACTGACATTTGATTTAAATAAATTAATGAGAATTAGGAAATCAAATTAAAATTTCTAAATATTTTAAATGAAAGAAATTCACGTCGAAAAGACTGTTAGATAAAATGTGTTGTATAGAACAATTATATATATTTCTGCTATGATCACTTAAATGACCTGAACGTAAGCTTGGACTATTGCGTCCCTTCACATAAGTAAATTGCGAAGGTTTAACGATACAAATTGTCATAAAAATTCAAAGCGCATAATACTTTTATGACCAGCAACACGTGCGTATGACCGACAAAATAAAAATAGAAAAAATTCGCTCTTACCCCAAAAACTCTGTTCATCCAAGCTCAAACTATAAACTTAATATTCAATGCCCATCGTAAAAAGAACTAGAAAATCCCCGAATCATTCATAAATAAAAGCAAGCGAGTGTAATGTGGCATATATAAGACTCTACAAAACAACTAAGCCTTGCACCATAAAAAAAAAGAACGGCGCGTGCACCATGAAATATTGCAAGACACAATGGAAAAGTAATTTCTCGCGAGATGCGGAATCACGTATGCATCATTCAGTCTTCCAGCGTCCAACATTCAATACCTACATAACGAAAACGTCATAAGTTTTAGTCACAGAATCCCATACGGAAAATTTCAATAAAATAACTGCAAATTCTACATTACTAACGTTAGTGCTCGTAACGTACCGCAACTCAACTCGTTCTAATCCCTCGAAATTCACCTCGAGCATGTATAATAGAACTCGAGTATCAAGTTATTATACGAGAGCGACGTGTCTCCAGTTTACCCACACACACCTAGTATCTTAGATCGGCTCCACACGTGCAGGAGACTATATCCAACAACATCCGACGCACCTGTTGCCTCGCGTATAGGCGCCGGCGGCGGCGTCGGCTGCCCGAGAGACACAAAGACAACGCGTACATGGTGCGCTATGTGTATAAGGAGAAAATCCTTACAGCCGGTGAACAAAGCGAATATAGGAGGCTCGGCAGATCGAATTAGGAGTATCCTTTGTTCGCGAAAGCAGCACACGGGGGTAAGAGCTCTCTTATACATCCACGTACACACACACACACACACACACACACAAACGTATATATATATATTTGCGCACGAGGTCCCCTTCGAGGCTCAAGGTTATGCGATCAGTACACCCCAGTAGTTCCGCGAATCTCTCGTTCGAGGGGGGTTCTTTCTTCGGTTCGCACAACGACGTCGCCTTACTTGGGAATACCGAGCGATGCCTGCGAATATTTATTTTCTGACCTACCCCCTAGCTTTTCTCATTACCGCGGGCTCCTCTATAATATGCTGTACTGCTTGTACAGTATTGTATAGGTGAGGTTGGATTATTATTAATCAATGGCTGTCGAAGCGACGCGAAAACTTTGTCGCGGATTTTGCGTTCGGGATTGGAAAAAAGGAATTCGATAATGGCGATGAGATCAATGCTTGATCGATGATGAAAGCTAGTGGCTTTTTGATTGTATCGATTCTGATCTTTGTTTTATTGGCAAGGCTTTCATCATTGAAACGCAGCTATATCGGATATTCCAATGCAGGGTTCTGATTCGTTTCATAAAGTAAAATCTGTTCTAGGGTCAGAATACTGATTCTTCCTTGTGCAAAATTTTTTCATATAAAAAAAAAGACAGAGTTAATCAAACCTGAATCTGTTCTCCACCTTGTACAATCGGTGTCTAATATAACCATTAAATCGATGACGCTAATTCAACGAAAAGCGATGCCAACCCCCCATGACAAAGAGTTTTTACGCAACGATGACCTTGGTTATGTCTCTTGCAATAGACCTTCCTAAGGATAAACAGAAAAGCGAGGCACGAGCAAACTTAACTCCTCCAATACTTGGCACTCTCTTAACGACCTTGGAGCACAAAGCCCCGGGGGTAATTAAATCCAAAACCAGCGCGGAGCATCGAAGCAGCGCCTAAGATGCAAAATCCCGCAAATATCTCTTGCCCAATTATTATACAATCCGCAAGATCGACTCTGAGGACTCTCCCTCTCTCTCTCTCTCTCTCTCTCTCTCTCGCTGATACACAAACCGGAAGCAAGCTCCTCGTCGTGCGTGTGTGTGTGTGTGTATAGAGAAAAGCTGAGGCTTTGTGCGCGCGCGGGGGCAAGGTCGCCGTCTCCCTGGCAACGGCTCCACAACAAGAGAGCGAAAGCTCACTCTCTCTCTCTCTCTATGGAGCGCACGTGTTCTCATCGCGCACCGCGGCCTAGGCCGTGACTCTCCTCTCTCTCTTTCTCTCTCTCTCTCTCTTACTCGCGCGCTCGTGTATCCTCTCTCCACCGATCTCCCTGAACCCCGCGAGCGTTCTTCTCTCTCTCTCTCTCGCTCTCCCCGCGACCCTGGTTAGATTTTCGAGGTTAATGTCACGGGTGGGAGAAACAGAGAGAGAGAGAGAGAGAGAGAGAAGGCGGAAGCTATCGCCCGAGTAACCTCGAAACTTCCCAGTTCTATCCATTTTCTCGCTCTTCCCCATCCCGAGTTTCATCTTCAACCATCCCCCCACCCCTCACGCGGGGGTTATTGGGTATACTCCGAAGAGGCGATGCTCGAGAAATTTTTCTTCCGATAACAGATTTCGAGAGCCTCTGACTGTCTTCTTTCTTGCTTTCCTTTAGTCTGCGGTCTTGTGTGGCTTTTTCGGCTTTTGCGAGTCGACCACTTGTTGGCCCGAGTCATGCTCTGCAGCTTCTTGAACTTTGTGCGTATATATAGATTCTTTTTAGATTTTTTTTTGTCGTGCGGGAGTCAGGATAGGATCATCGATGCGCGAAATTAATTTTGAAATTGCAGCCGGGGATATTTGGAATTGCACTCGGAATCTGTGAGACGGCCGCGCTTGCTCTGTGAATACCGAAGATCCTTCAATTTGAATATTAAATTTCGAGTTGGGTTCGTTCTTCCGCGTTATTCGCTGGAGATGAGTTTGCTTTGCTAAATAAGTTTCAAAAAAGTTTCATACTAAGTTGTAAAATATTATTTAAGTATAATATTTCGATTAATTAACTCTATAGAATAAAATCTTTCTTTATATTACTCCATGATGTCGAAAAATGTAATAAGGACCACAGGCTCATCGCGTTTATTACAAATAATGCTACTCAATCTTAAATTAAAATACTTCAAAACTAACCCATCCATATAGTTTTATAAAAGTTTTAATAACCCAAGTAATATTATTAAGATTAACACAGCGCTCATAAGAAAAGTCCCCCCGTAAAAAAAAGGAACTAATTGGCTTTTATCTTCAGCTCGTCCTTTTTTCCCCCAGCTCTTCGAATGACTTTAATATCAAACGCGCTTCCCTCCTCTTCCTTAAAACTAAGCACAAGAGATACGAAATACAGTCACCGAGGAAAAACCCAATGAAAAGAGTGACTAAAAAAAGAAACGAAAAAAATCGCGGAAACTCATCCGAAATTCCAGTATCCCCGGAAGTAAGCAAAAAAAAAACTAGTATCTGAGAAAAAAGTAAAATGAATCGGACCTTCGTCGATCCCCCCTGAAATTTTAACGCCCAATAATAACTCAAACGAAGAGTATAACGATTTATTCCGAGGTTCTCGTTGTGTATATGGCAGCTTTTCCCTTTTCGCACAGCAGCTCGTTGATGTGTAGCTCGCGAGCATCTCTCTCCTCTCTCTTTCTCTTCTCTCTCTCGCGGAAACCCGGAATCTGGCGAGCTCGGTGAAGGCTAAACGGGGTGAAGGTCTCCAGCTTCAGGAGTAAGAGAGAGGGAGAGAGCATGGCTTTTTCATACAGTGGGCTTCGTTTCCTAGGTAAAGTACTTCATCTCTCTCTCTCTCTCTGTCTCTCTCTCTCTCTCTCTCTCTCTCTCTCTCTGGCTTTTTATGCGTTAATGTATTTTGAGCAATCGCATGTGCGGTGGAGCAGCTTTAATACTGCGGAAGGGCATTGTTTCTTTTGTTGCAGGGCACGCGCGCCGGCACGCCTTGGGGGATATATATATGCTCCGAGTGCTCCCTGGCTTTGGCAGGAGGCTATATATGCGCACTTTTCGAATTGTGAAGTAACGGGGAGGATTTGATTTGTTCGCGAATTGGATTTCATTGGAATCTGTAAGATGTGGGAAATATTGGAAAAAGCTATATAGTATACGGAGTGCTACAGAGTTTTGTAGAACAAAATTCTGAAGTTTAATTTTATTTGTCACGAAAGAGAACGCGATATTCCGACTTGAATTTAATAATGCATTTTAACTTTCGAAATTGATCGAGTGTATAGCCGCAATGAAAAGATGCTTCTTAAACATTGCATTAAAATATATTGTTTAGCGTCTAAATAGAACGTGCAAAAAAATGCACGGATAATCGGAAAAAGCTCGATAAATGGCACTTTTCACCCTATATATTAAAAGAAGAAGCTTAAGAAAAAGAAAGGAGAATGAGAGCGGGGTGCGAAGGTCGAACTCGGCAAGAATCGAAAAAAGATACTGCCCCTCGCCGCCGCCGCCGCCGCCACGTACGCACACACGCACGTATTTTTTTCTCGAAAAGAGAAGCGTGCGCGAAAGCGATCCCAAAGCTTCCGGGTCCGACGATCCCAATAACCCGCAAAAGTCTACAGCTATATATATACTACACAGATCACGACTTCGGATAGCTTCCGCTTTCGCACGCGCCAACGGCCGTATATTGTACACATAAATTTGTATCGAGGTTATAACGTAATGGAATTTCTTTCGCGTTTAATTCGATCTTTGCGCGCGGGAGTCACGCGATTGCCGATACGGCTTTCGCTCGCCCTTTTACACGAGTGGATTGTCAAGAGTGTGCGCGGAAATTGGATGGTTTGAAGCATACACATAGTTTAGTACGAGATATCGAAGAGATCTGTGCTAAGGCTTTTCGTAAATTTTAATGTAAACTAATGTAATTCGTAATACAATTTAATTTTATAAAATTGACGATTTATTATAGCTTCATATTATGAACGACACTTTTGACGTAAATTTAAAGCCCCCGTCGCCTAAAATTAAGCAGATTTTTCTCAACTTATCTACCGTAAGCAAAATTCGCACATACATTAAGTCGTACCCGTCGTCGCTCTCCGTCAGCTGGGATGGTAACGATTAAGCCTGGATTTCCTTCGGCTGCCGGCGTCGCGTATCACACAGCCTATATAATATATATATACCTATACACAGCCGAATGCGAAGACATGACGAGAATCTCAAACGAGAGCGAGAGGGAGAGAAAAAATGAGCAAAAAGCGAAGGGAACAGCCTCGAAAATGAGCTTCTGTAAGGCTTGGATCGTTACTCATTTCGAACTCGACGCCTCCGAATCCTAATCCTACACCCTCTCTGGCGAAAGATACACGCAGAGCGAAGGCTAACCTTTCCGAAACAGTCGCTTCTTTCCTTTTTTTTTAGTCAACTATACGTCTTGAATCCTGAGCTCGTGAGTGATACGCATCATTTTTATAGACAAGAGAGGAATTTTTCGCGCCCGTTATATAACTTTCATTTTCTGCTTCGCCTTCCTTTTTCGCGGTTCCTGACAGAAGCTTAAATTTTGTATACATATTTTTATTTGACGATCGTGAGCAAAGAAAGCACTTGGGCAATGACAACGACATTGCGAAAAGTCAATTTATCAAATCGAAAATATTGCGATAAATAAAAAGTCGGGTCAGGTCGTGTCATGCATCTCTCACAACGAATCTCGCAATCGCGAAAAAACGTCGACGTATGAATAGGATAAGGTAAACAGCTGCAGAAACCCTTTCGACGGGTAAGTGTGTACATGAATCAGCAAAGCGCCTTACACGAAAAGAGAGAATTGCACGCACAACAAGAGTATATATATATATACGCGCCCACGTGCACAGCGTCGGACTCTTGTACGACTTTGCAGTTTTTTTTTTTTATTAAATTTATTATCTCCGCGTCCCTAACCTAGAGCAACGAAGCTCGCGTACAGTTTGAGTTTCTCATTCTCGCCCGGTTTCTGCCTATATGCGCCAACGCGCGCACCTCTTGTTATTGCACTTGCATGCGAGATATCAGCTGCGATACGAGCTTATATAGGGGGAGTGCGCATATAGCTGTGCTGCATTGGTAATACACGCTTTTGTGCGTTGGAGCTGGGAGAAAAGATTGCGACTCTTGGTTACAAATGCATTTGAGTATATTAAAGTGAAATTGATTGTGTAGCTGAATATTTTATATGAAAATAAACTTTTTATAATTTAATATATACAAGTACCATTCAGCTCAATGCAAAATGTAATAACAAGTTAGATAAAAATAAGATACCTAATGCATTGGAAAAGATTATTTTTTGACATTGATATGTCATGCTTCAATGATTAATAATAACAAAATTACTAATAATAAACAATTGTTTTCATGAATCAACACGTTACAGAAATGCTCGCGTATAAAGTATCAGAGTACAATAACACAATAAAATGAAAATAACGATCTCGCAGTCGTCGGTATAAGGTAGCAATTATAGAGGGGCATCGCAGTCCACCATCTATACACCCAACTAAATAAGTAAATCGCACGCATAATATACACCTTGTATATACGTATATCGCGAATATATGTGTATACCATACGCCATCGCTCCACCATAATGCAACGTATAGTTACGTGCTCCGCGTACAGCTCTTATTGGCTTATTCGATTCGCACAAGGTGCCTAACCCAACGAACGCATAACACGCGTGTATAGTTCCGTGCTAACTGAGTATAAATGCGATGGGGGATGGGAATCGCCGGTCAGTAACCTGGTAGTCGATGTGCTACGTGGAAAAAACGGGTAGAGTTCTTTTTCAAGCGTGTGTTGTGTGTATGTAGGTATCGATTCTTGTCATTTCTTAAAATGCATTAGTTATATGTATAATATATAGTTTAGTGTATAATAATGTTTTCTCTTCTTTCTGTTGCAGGTAAGAGTTTTTTAAATTCTCCACATGAGTAGAACCTATAATGCAATCAGAGCGCGAAGGTAAGTAAAAAGAAACAAGCAAAAATTTGTAAAAATTAATGTTTTCATCATGCTATAAATACAAAGTTATTTAATTTTTTTCAACGGTCATAATATTTTTCACATAGAAATTATTAACGATTTGCCAAAAGATAATCTGTCTAAATCAAAATTGTTCACTTGCAAGTCCACTTTCCATAAAACTCTTACGATCCTAATTCAATTTTCAAGTTCACCTTCGTAAAAGAAAGCCGCGGCAGCTCGCGCACCATAAATCAACCGTAAAGCCAAATCACCTTCGATCCGAAAATATCCGGGAAATCCGTAACCTCGGGACCGCAGCACGTGCGCCCCTGGGATACCTGTTGGATACGTTGCTTATCGATCCACCGCGCGACCGCCTCGACTTTACCGTACAATCAGAGTCAGCGCCGCTATCGAGAGTTTGGCCGAAAGTCCGCCAGATGCCGCGGCGGGTAACGCGGGGACCGCGAGTTGATAAGCGGTAGCCTCGCGTCGTCGGTCTGGCAGCGACCTATGCCGCCGATGATGAGCATACTGTCCGACCGGTATCGCCACCTACTACTTGCCCGAAGCCACTGAGCCACTCGCGGTTGGCGCTCGCGTGATATGGAAGCGTTCTACTTGCTCCGTTTACGCCGCGGCTTATGTACAGCTTTATCGGTATATTACGGCGAGCGTTGAGTTTGCGCACACGAGCCTGCGTGGATATTGCTCGGGACTTTTGAACAATGATTTTATTGTACAACAAAGATTGATTGTGATTTTATAAAACAAGAACATATTTTTCAAAGTGATTGATAATGTATAAAGACAACAAACGCAGCATTTTTTTTATAATTCTTCGGGTTTATTACTCATTGAACATCAGTTATATTACAAGTGTACAAATATATCAATATTTTACGAGATCTCATAAAAAGTAATTTCATTGAAAGGCTAGAAAACTTTTTTATCAATCCATTCCACGGTAATCTCACTTATCCGCATGCGAATTCAAAACAATTTTTCTCCCCTCGCCTTATGAAATCGGCAGTTGATCGAGCAATCCAGCCATCAACCGCTCAATCAATCGCCTCGGCAAAGAAAATTCATCGATTGGCCAATAATTACATCGGCGTTGCATTTCGCTGGGCTCTCTCCCGCTATGCTTACACACAAAGTGAAAACTGCATCGGCGTCGCCCGCAGAAACTCGCGCCGACTTTCACGTGTCCCAAAGCTACTCCGTGGGAGGCTGTCGTTTACTACACTGCTACACTTGGCTTGTGCCTCGACCATAGCAACGCGCGCAAAACAGAGAGAGAGAGACGCAGATATTGCTGAAATACGCGCTCTCGAGCCCGAAGAAAGCGAAACTATGCACGGCGTCGAGAGAGCGGGTCACACTCCTCGCGATCGTTCGCCTCTTGCGTAATCCCGCGCCTTTTGCGAGCGCGCGACCGCCTTTTCTATATACGTGTGTGTCTGTGTACGCGAGCGCGATGTACACGGTGCATGGGATTTCGGAGAAAGCGAACGAGAGGGATAGTGACAGTCGGTGCTGCTCAACGCGATACACACTCTGTCTTCCTTTGAAATTATTATAGCGAGTGTGTGTGTGTGTGTGTGTGTATCGCGTCGGGAGATTTCTAGGAATTAGCTGCAGCGCAGCCGCGCGGACTTATTGTAATGGAACCGAGCGCTTCCTGTGCGCGATAGCGGAGACACCGGCCGCCAGGACATTGCCTCCTTTTGCGGCCGCTTTTGTTCTCCGTAAAGCGATACCGCGCCGCGGCTAATATCTGCACCGCGAGTCGCTCGTTCGCTATCGTCAAGTGGATTCGGCTTAGCTTCTGTCTCTGTGATTTCATTGAAGCCTGCAATGCGATGATATGTTATATATATATAAATCGAGCTGCAAGGTTGACTAGTAGAACGGTTTTATTGATAGGGACGTAATAAAAGCTTTTGCAGCGCGCTGACGATGAGAAAGAATTGAGCCCGCTTGCTGCAGCGACTTTAGACGTATGCCGTATTCTTTTCAGCTATATTGTTTTATCACCGATAAAAGACGGTTTTATCGTCTATTCTTCTGTTCGTTTGAAAAAATGTTCGCAGGCGCGCGCGCGCGCGCGGCCGTTTAATCGGATTCTTCAATTGAATATTGAATCAGCGATTAATGCCAAGCACAAGACGCTAATTGGCTTTCGCGAGAATATTAAAGAAATATATATGAATCACGAGGATTACGATCGCTCTTTTAACTATACACCACCCCGACTGTCGCATTTACAGTCTTTGTTTTTTAATTTATTGCGATTCCCATCTGAAATGTAAATACAATTACTGTGAATTGCAATCGGTCGTTAAGAATAAGCTTATTCTCATCTATCAGTTGTAAGTAGCAGAGCAAAGCTATTGATATATGTACATTTCATTTTCAGCAAAAAAAAAAACCATCAAATTCAGCAATAACAAATTATATTGCCGCATACCTTACACTTAAGGGAGTGTATGCTAAGATTAACAAAGAAATATTTTTACACCTTCGACATCTGATTTCATTCAAGTGCATAATGAAATTTATTAAAAAAGAAATCATTTTTAATTCACAATTTTGAAATATACGTTTCCTTTTTCGAAGTAAAAAAAAATTGATTTTCCGTAAAGTTCAATTCTTCATTTCCATATAATCATGCCGTTTCAAAAAACCACTCTACAATCCTCCACCCCCACAATTCCCCGAAAACTCCTGGATCTCCAAAACCCAACCCAAAACGCATCAAGCCGGTGGCGCCCCCAACGTCGCTCCACCAAACCCGACGTTACTCGCGAGAGCGCGCGCAAAGTCGTCCGCGCTCGCGATCTGGCCGAGGCAGTGCACAGCGAGAGAAAGAGAGGGAGAGCGATGCGAAGGTATCCGCGAGCTGCACGCGCCCCGTAATCGAAAGCCCTCTCCCCGTGTATATATATACATATATATGAGTGTGTGTGTGTGCGCTTGCGCTTGCGCCTGCGGATCGCCGCCGCGTCTCTCTCTCTGTCTGTGTGTCCGCGTTGGCGCACGCACACCAGCCGAGGCGGCAGAGTTCAGTCACTCCGTAACCTCCTTTCGATCGAAACTATTACACACTAGCCCCAGTGATTCTCAGCTGCGCACTCCTATCTTAACGCACAAAGCTGCTGCTGCTGCTGCTGGCGCCTCGCGCGAGAGAGCGCGATTTTTACTTTCGTTGCGAGCGCCGATCGCTCCGAGTCATTTAAATGCGTATATATATGCGTGATTTGGATTTCTTGACTATATTCGCTGTACTTCGGTGCTCTCTTTTTGACCGTATTCTTATGCATTATACACTTTATATATAGGACGTAATTTGATGCGAACTTTTTTGGCCGATCAATTCCAGATAAGAAATTATGCAATACCGATAATAGGATAATGATGTGTACCGAGACGATCAGTCTCTGCAGAGAGGACGAGATGCAAGACTCCGATATTCTTTATTCAACTAAAGCTTGAATAATTTATAGGTCAAAACAAATGACTGATAAGCCTGAGGGATTATAAATCTTTTTGTTCCTCGTTTTAATTTTCAGCAGAAGCAGAACCTCTCCCAAAGAAAGAATCGAGAGTAACGTGCAGTTTTGCACGTGCGCACAATTATATCTCGCAAACAAACACCCGGTCATCCGAGTGCGTCATAATAAAAAAAGTTGCAGCAACATTCAAAAGGAACCTTCACCTCGTGCGATCGTCAACAAAACAAAGCGTCCTCTATATCCTCGAAAATAAAAAAAAAAAGAAAAAACGAAACGAGCACCTCGCAAAGAGTCCATCGAAAGCGCAAGTGAGTCGAGAGCGCGCGAACGCGATTAATCGTGGGCTCGAGGCTCGCTATACTCGCGATTAAATCGTCAGTGAAGTCGTGCTGGTGGCGGTGGACACTTTCTCCAAAGTGGAACCCAGGGGCGCCTGGGGGGCCATTAAAGAGGCCTCGGAAATATAAAGGGAGCTACGCTCGCGGCGCAAGACTATACAATTCCCTCTTCCCCACCGGTCCGCGCGCGAGAAAGTAAAAGTTTGGCTGCGCGGCGGCAGCGACGAGAGAAAGAAAGAATTGGCTGCTTGGCAGAATGTATATATATAGTCTCGGAGACACTGCACATAAAGAGCGGGAGAGCGAGAGAGAGAGAGAGAGAGACTGGCAGAGGCCATAAGCCGCGGTGTCCTCGAGCGGTCGCTGCACCGATCGACGTCGAGTCAGTCGGTCGACATTGAGCAACCGGTTCGATGTGTGTTTTAAAAGCGCAAGCCGTATATATGTATATTGCGCGCGCTTGTTCGCGCTTTGTGATGTGTATATATATATACGTGCGCAAGCGCCGCCTTCCAGAATTTTCCCAGAATCCTTCGTCTGTATCTAATGCGTCTGTCTCTGTCTATATGTATGCCGAATGGAGCCGATGCTCTTTTCTTTATTGTATAGATTGCATTACCCGAGCGCTTTAATAACAATAGGAATGCCATGTGTCTGTGTGTATGTGTGTGTATATGCGCGCGAGCTGGAGCTCGAGAGAGTTTTGATGAGTGGGGAAGGTCTTATCTGTTGGTTCGCGCGCTACAGATTGTCCTTCGATCGGCTGCACTGTATGAATGCATGTGCGCCTGCTGCAATGTGTATAAGGTTGCGAGGAGTAGGAAAAGTTGTTGACATGAATTTTTCTTTTTTTGCGCGCTCTTTTCTCGTGCCACAAGCGCATTGTTTTCGGGGACTCTGGTGTCTTTTTTTTGGAATTCGGATGATGAGAGCGACGAAAGCGATGGTGCTGGGCTTTTAACAATGCCAAGATTCGTTGCAGACGTGTAAGCTTTTGCAAGTATAGAAGTGCTTTGTTGAAAAAAAAAGTTCAAGTTTATGCAGCAATGCAAAAAAAAGCTGCAAGAAAAGAGCTGCAAAAAAAGGAAAATTTATATAAAAGAAAAAAAGAACACGCTGAGTTCTTATAAATGCCGAAGAGAAAAACGCTTTCCCAAAGAAAGCGAGTCCCCGGCCGAGTTGATCCAAGCGAGTGATCGCGCTTGAACTGCACAACACCTCCGCGCCAGGGCTTCGCTCAGTGCACTTACATCGCTCAAACACCCTTCGAATCCCTATCGAACAAGGCTCTTCTTACTTCCCCCGCCCCTCCCTCCCTCCCCCGTCCCCCAACTTCCTCGCAACACAAATCCCGTATTCGCCCGATAGAAGCTCTTACCCTGAACGCCTTTTTTCCAAATCACACACACACAGAAAGAGAGACAGAGAGTTTCTTTCTCCCGTCTCCCGTCTCTCTCTCTCTCTCTCTCTCTCTGTCTGGCTTATAGGAGGTGGAGAGCAGTGCCTCGCAGTCGGTCGGTCGGCCGCTGCACGTTGCGCAAGCGAGTCACCTCGATAGCGCGCGTTGAACCCGCGAGAATCTAGGCCGGCGGGCGAGAGAGCGCGCCACGGACGGACCGCCGATCCAAGCCTGCCGCGCGAACGAGCGAGAGAGAGAGACACAGAGAGAGAGAAGAGAGAGAGAGAGAGTCCATGGACGCGAGCTTGTAATGCTTGTATACGTGTGAGTGCGCGATTTCCCTGAGAGGCGCGTGTGCGTGTGTGTGTGTGTGTGTGTACATGCATACGTTTGTGTGGTACACCTACGCGTGATCCAAAGACTAGAGAGTGATCATTATTTAGCGGAGGGATGAGGATGACGATGTGTGCGGCTGCGTAAATGAGAGATGTGTGGCACATGGATATATGGGAAATTGATTTGATCGAACGGGTGTTTATTAGCTTGTTTTGCGTATACTACGCTTTCATTGTTGCCATCGCGTATATATGTTTTTTCATTTATTGGCGAATTCATATATAGGATTTGGTAATTTAGCTGAAAATTATAAATATTATACTTAATTTTTTTGTTATTCGCTTGTTCTTAAAAGAGAATTCGATCAATTAGCTGTCATGTAACATAAAGTTTTACGCATGACATGTTTAAAATTAGTTTTTACCAGACTAATTTAACTTGAAGCATAAAAAAAGTATCGTTATTAAAGTATTCAATTCTTCAAGTCTTGCAAATCATTCCGCATGTATATCGACAAGGTATCGTTGCACATTTTCTTGGCTTATCCGCATCGCGATTACTTATTTTTCCCCACAATCCTTGTTTATGTTAAAATCAATATCCTACACCTCAACATTCCACGTTTTCTACATTCAGAAAAAGAATTTATCTCGTCGCATCGAGTCATCTAGAAACCTGATATACAAGTAAAGAAAAAAAAACATGCATCTTTAATAACGGAATATCTGTACACTGTATACAAACAAGCGAACAACGGCACGAACTAGCTTTTTAATAAACGTGAAATCGCGATCGATTAAGCCCGAACAAGAAGCAAAGAGCCCAATGGAGCATTTATTAATAAGTGGTTGCGAAAGAGCGCGCGCGAGCGAGGGGCCCCCACGCTCAACACCCGAGTAATGTCCTCGTAAACGGCCGTGTTTACGCGATACTGCGAGCTACGGAAGACTTGAAGTTTCGTGACATGGACGCGGTGTAGCTGTATATACTCTTACATACTCATTAATTGAGAAATTGTTGTATAATGTTGTTATACTAGCGCGATATATTTCTCCCGCCGCTAAAAGTACACACACATTCACACACACATGTGCATTGATTTAGGATTAGTTTTGGCGACGTGTGTGCACGAAGCGCTTACAGCCGTTTGTGTCAAATGAGCTAAAATACGAGCAGAGGATGATAGGGAGTTAATATGCTTCGGCACTGCGAAGTCTCTTGCATGTATTGCGCTTATTACGCAGACCCCCTCGAAGTTGTCACGACTTAATGGAAATTTTCAGAAAGTACATGTACAATTTTTATTGATAATTATTATTAATATTCGAGATTGAGCAATCGCGTGTCGAGTGGTTTGGATTCCGCGGTGAAAAATATCCCTTCTTCACTCTACACCGTATGCGCATCAAAAACGTATAAAAAGAAAAAAAAATATTATACGTTCATCCAGCGCATCGGACTCTCGATTTCCCACATGGAAGAGACAGAGACAAACGTGGCCTTTTCCCTCCCTCTCCCCCACCTACCTATGAAACTTCCCATAAAAATTTTTACAAGAAACCCACGAGAGCGTAAAACGTTAGCTAAAGCAAAAAGAGAAAGAGAGAGAGAGAGAAAATAAAAAAGGCGAAAAAAAGAGAGAGAGAGCGAGAGAGGGAGAGAAAAGGAGCACCGAAGTAAAACAAGAAGAGAAAGAGAGCCGGAGTAAAAGAACATTCTGCACCACTTGCAAAAAAAGGTTTAAAAAAAGCAAGCAAGCTAGAAGCGCGAGGCGAGGCGAGAGAGATAAGAGGGTTGAAACGGACGCTCGCGCGCGCTCCCGCTTTTCTATACCTAGAAAAGGAGCGAAAGGAGGGAGGCGAAGCTCAGCTAACCGGGGGTTGGGGCTTGTCACGAGGCTGTGGCATGGTTATATATATATACGTGTGCGAGAGCACAAGCGCCCGGACAGAAACTACCTCCTCTCTCTCTCTCTCTTTCTCTCTCCTCCTGACCCGGGTTCGTTGTCCTTCGGCGCGCGCGAGATCCACCCCGTTCGCTCGAGAGTTGACCTATTTTGCAAAATAAAAAGAGAGAGAGAGAGAGAGAGAGAAAGATGCCAGAAGAAAAGAGTGGGAGCGAGTCGAGCGCGTGTACGTATACAGTCGAGCTGAGTCTCGAGAGCCGCACGCGAAAATTATTCATTCAGATTGCGAGAGAGAGAGAGAGAGAGAGAGAGAGAGAGATAAAGAGGGAAAGAGGGAGAAAGAGAGTCTTTTATATTCATCCGGTCTAGAATAAGAGTTAATTGCGTTATAAAGCACACGTGTGTACAGATTGACGCTTTTAGTTTTAGCGGAATTTAGACCCTCTGATTTTGAAAATTTCAAGTATTTAGGTATACGCGCTTTTATGTGCAGATTTGCGCTTGTTGAATTACGCGGATTCCTGGAGCGCGACTGCGAAGGTGTGTGGTCAAAATAGAGCTAAAGTTATAAACGTTTTAATTTAAATTATGTATCGAGTTAGGTGTGGAGAACTTTATAGCGTGTAAGACATAATTTATTGCGTGTATGGGTCTTGCTACTCTCTCTCTCTCTCTCTTGACTCTCGCTTTATCTATGAAGCCATATAATAAACAAATCACGAACGAACGTCGCTCGAAAAAAATGCCCAAGCGATAAATATATACATTTTGAGAAATTAGATCGTTAAAGGCTCTTAAAAATACATCAGATAAAAAGTAAAGGATCGATAGGTATTTTCATTTTTCTCTCCCTCTCTCGGTCCTGCTTATCAGCATATAGAGTTTCTATACTAGGCTATATTTTTGAAAATGAAAGTGTGTGTATGTGAGAGAGAGAGAGAGAGAGAGAGAGATTGAGGGGAAAGGAGTATACAACCTCGACGAGTTCGATTGTGAAAAAGTGAGTTTTCTAACCTGTGTAACGGGCGGTGAAAACGTTACGACAGCCCGCCGGAGCCGGCGCGCTCGCGCCTAGCGAAGCTATAACACATAATCGCGCGCTGTATAAGCTGGGACTTTCGGTGTGTATCGGGGATACATAAGCGCTGTGTATAATACTGCAGCGACGATAATGCGAGCCCGCGCCTCGCGCCTCTCCTGGAGCACCGAGTCAGAAAAGGACGCGCGGTGTATGCACTCTAACGGAGAGGAAAGGTGCATATAAATTAGCTGGTGGTTCAATCGATCCACTGCAGGCTCTTGTTAAAAATGCTCTGTTCGGCTTCTTGTTTTTTTTTTATGAAATCGTTGTGCGGTTCAGCTTAGTAAAGAAGTGATATATTCCATTCTATAATTATAATCTATACATAGTATGAGCAATTCAAATTTCTCGTTTAACAAATGAAATTATTTCCAAATCTCTTCTAAAACACACGCGCAAAACCCATCCTTCTAAAGCCACTGCACGTCAACAATCCCCAATTTTCTCTACAGCACTTATAAGTGTTATAAGAAAAAAGGTCCCCAGCGTGCCACAATTGCGCGCGCGACACCGAGCGAGAACCTGCAACTATATATATGTACACAAAACGAGTGAGAGCGAGAGCGCAAAGAGAGTCGTGCAGAGGTCGTTGCTCGCTGCTGCCGTTAGTGGGACACTTTCGGCTTTAGCGCGGTGTGCGAGCTATTCCACGCCGCGATCACCGCCGCACCGAGAGAGAGAGAGAGAGAGAGAATCGTTATGTGTGACGTCGACACGTTGTATCGCATCGCGCGAGCGTATGCGTGTGTATGTGCGTGGCTCGATATCGTCCTGTCCGCATGCGTGTGCGCGAGTTGCGAACACCTCCTATACAATGACTGGCTGAAGTCAAGCCAAAAAAGGACGCGCGCGCGCTACACTTTTTGTTGCGTGTAACGTGCAGCACTTTCGCTTTTCTTCCTGCGTGAACGATCGAGAGAGAGAGAGAGAGGCGCTCCTTTATGTATACCAAACGTGAGATATCGGTGACGATGTATATCATCGAGAGGACGAGAAAAGCTCCGACGTGGAAAATTGAGTTTGTTGATTTAGCTGACGACAAAGCAAGTTGTTCAAAACGATGAATCGCTTGTAGATATAGTGATTTGATCGTTTACTCCGCGATTGTCTTAATTAACCACGAAACTCTACGATTGTTTTTATTACATCTTCGGGAGATAAAAGCGTAGTATACGCATCTATAACGTGCGCACTCTTACATAATTTTCGATCTAGAAGAGAGATAAACGCAGACCTTGGTTAACAAATACATATATATGTGCAACGAGGTGCGACACCGACTGCAGTTTTGTTTCACGGTTAGCAAAAAAAAAACTGCGCGCAATTGCGTTAGGATGTCGCTGAACGCTTTATCTCGCGCGTATATACGCCAGTCTCTTCATTCATGTAGCGCAGCACAGCACAGTACACAAAGCTGTGTAAGTTCATTGAAGGTGTAACGGACGACAAATAAAAAAGCAAACGGCTTACGCGTGATATTACGTTTGACACCGTTGCGCAATATATATATATAACTCTCGCGGAGGAGGCTTTTTTGTCGTCGCACAGGGGGGAGTCGATACACTTTTATTAGTATGTCGGTGACCCACTATAACGATTCTTGCTATGCTCGTTGTTTTTATTTTTCTTTGTTTTCTTTTTGTCTCGGAAGGCCAAAGGATTTGTTTACTCGCTCGAACCGACGATGCAGAAACAAATATTTTTCCGATCATGTGATAATATCACCTAATTAGTGTATCGAACTGGCTGAAATTCTCAGCAAAAATCTTTATGTATATTGTTTTTCATTCGGCGTCCAGTGGCCGCTGCATAACATTGTGCACTACAAAAACTATACATTCTGTATGTTTGTTTCTTTAAAAAACGGTATAATAAAACCGCTAATAACGAAGAAACGAGAATAAGCAAATATACCGAAACGATCCAACGATAAAGAAGGCAATAAATCGGGTCTTGCAGCGAATGCAGCCTCTCTCTCTCTCTCTCTCTCTCTCTCTCTCTCGAGCCCTTAAAGCACGCGGCTCGTTATCCACGCATATACCCAAACGCGTCGATATGCACACAGACAAAGAGCGAGAGAGAGAGAGAGAGAACGTTTAGAGTATACACATCTGGGCGCATCGAGCCCCTTTCATCCGCTATTTGCAATGCGAAGGAGGATCTCAAGACGCTCTCGCCGTATATATATATATATACACCATCAGCGCTGCAGGTTTGCACTTAGGGCTTTTACGCGGGGCCGTCCATAAATTCCGGCGCTCATTGGCGCGCTTCTGCGAAGAGGATGAGGAAAGGAGAGGATCGCGGGAGGAGATCGAGGGGGGAGGGGGGTCGCAGGCGCGAGCACGGTTGGATGAATAAAATTTACGGCGTAGAGAGAGAGAGAGAGAGAGAGAGAGAGAGAGGAAAAGGCGCCTCGAGAGAGGACGATGCTTTTGTTTGATATCGGGAGAATGGGGAGAGGGAAATATTGATACTGCAGCGGGGTGGCGGCGGTGCGGTGGTGTCGGCTGTTGCGAATCGAAGCATAAATATAACGAATGGATTTTAATTTTCGTGCTGTGCGCGCAGTAATGGAAATATTCGCGTTCGCTTTGCCTCGATGCGCGGGCTATTTATCATTGCTTTACGGGGAAAGAGGCTTATCCGTCCAGCATACTTTTATTATTTACATTTTTACTTTTGCAGATTATTACAATAGCATTCGATAAAACGTCTTGAATTAATTATTTTTTGCTTCAAGCCCTATACTTAAATCTGGAAAAGTGAAAAATTATCTTTAAAAATTTTAAATCCGCAGACGTATAATTAATTATAGCTAAAGTGTCAATGACAGACAAATACGTTTATTTCTATACAAAACGGTGAGATTGACAATCAACACCTGCATCGATACATCGAGTTTGCGTATAAATACCAAACCAAAAATCCACAAGCCTGCAATAACCGAGCGGTCGGCTTATCCGTGGCATGCAGCGTTGTACAGAAGACGTCCGAGCGCAGTAGAGTAGAGTAGCTGTGGCCGGGCAGGCTGCAGCTGTCGCGCGCCGTACACTGGCGTCAATCGATGAAAAGAGCTGTAGCCGCTGTAGCCGCTGTAGCCGTCGACGCCGCCGCCATTGCTGCTGTGCTTCGCGGGTCCATTGACTTGGCGCGGCCGCGTGTGTGCGAGAGAAGTGCATGTATATATATATATATATATATATATATAGAAAAGCGCGGCCCGTGTTGTAACCTTCTCTCTCTTTCTATCTATCTCCCTCTCGTTGGTATCTCCTCTCCATGACTCGGCTCAATAGGCGCTTTAAACATAGCGCATACACATAAGCGAGAAAGTATAAATATATCGTTGCAATAAATGCAACAGTCGAGCAAGAGAGAGAGAGAGAGATAAGTTGGCGTTTGGCACGCTAGCCTCTCTCTCCCCCCTTTTTTGCCTACTCGTCGCACATTCTATTTCCATGTCTGTCTTGTCGCTCTCTGTCTCTCTCGGTCTGCGTTTGTCTCTCGAGTAAACTAAGTATGCACGTAAATATATATATATATGTGTGTATTGGCGCGCGAGTTTGCTCAATATTTCAACTTTGACTCGCGCTGTACACGCTCGTGCACATTTTTTTGTTTCTCTTGTATATATAGCATCATCTTTTGTCGGTGGCAAGAGAGCAGCAGCAGCATATTGCCTAATCGCGCCGCGAACTTTACGAGCTTTTGTTCTTATTAATTGGGCGATTCGTGCGCGCGCGCACTGGTATATATTACATGCGTATAGGGCGAGAGATGGTCTCTTTCGGTTAGTTCGCTGCGTGGGAAATGGAAATTAGCCGCGAGGAAAATTGTTTACTCGTTGCGCAAATGGTATAACTCCGGTCTTGATACGAGTGCGCGCGCGACTCTGCGCGTTGATGGCGGGGAGAATCGTTGACCTGAATCACTCATCTCCGCTTTTTTTGTTCCCCCACTTTTCCGAGCGAGCGAAAAAGATTTTGCCGCTGAGCGGACTTTGTGCGCTCGGAGTATAATATACATATGCTTTTTTCCGAAAAAATGCCCGCTCTTTACGGTTGCAGCACTGGATCAGTTGCAAAGTTTGAGACGCGTTGCGTCAGTAGCCTATAAGTGCGTTGCATCGGCAGCTGCTCGAAATGCAAATGGTCATTGATCTTTTGGAAAAAAAAGCTAAATCTGCTGTGATTTGCTTTCGTTCGAGAAATTATATAGAAATTCGTTCGGAATAGGTAAATCGCGTGGACGCGTCATTATAAAGTCTGATCATTTTCTTGAGATTTTAATATCAACGGTTATATATAGGAGGCATAATAATAAACATTACGGCGATAAAGACGCAGACAGAACCGTTACGCTAATTTTTAAAAGCAATGCTTAGAGCGCATCGATTACAACAGACTGCCGAGTGAGAAAGCTTCGAACTTTATATTTCTAATTACGGCTGCATTATCGTTAGTCGGCCCAACCTCAATAATTCTCGATTCTCCATTCTCTCTCTCTCTCTCTCTCTCTCTCTCTCTCTCGGTGCATTGACTTGCTCAACTTTCCCTTTCTCCGACTTTTTCTCGCTTTCTCTCTCTCTCTCTCTCTCTCTCTCTCTCTCTCTCGCACGTATGCACAGAGAGTATGAACAATCCCACCGTCCGATTAAACAGTCCCTCTCTCGCTATATTCCAGCCATTATACATTTCCCACATGGACTTTTCACCCATATGCCCCGCCGTCTAAGCGCCACGAGGCAGGGAAAAAGAGTTGCGGCGGGCGCTATAATGCTCTCCCGTATAATGATACATTTTCCCTGGCACCTAATAAGCAGATAGACGCAAGCGCTATATCGGATATCTCTCTCTCTCTCTCTCTCTCTCTATTTCTAGACGGCGCGCACGCGGGGCACTAATGAATTTCGCAAGGTGTGCGTACGTGTGTATACACAGCGAGGTGCACACACACACACGCACACACATACACATCGAGGACTCGTGCAGGTATAATGACGCGCGGCGCGCGACCTGTACGTATGCAGTGTGCTGTCTCCAGCTCTTTCTCTTTTTCCTTCTTTCTTTCGTTTTTTTTTTCTTTTTTTTTTGCAACGAGGCGCTGTTGCGCCGATCGTGGGCGACCCTTCATCCTTTGAGCTTTACAGAACGTCGACGTTTGTAATTAGAATTTTTTTTCTTTGTTTTTGGAATTGTAAACTCTGTGTTTTTGCAGTGCTCGTGCACAACTGAATGTTCCAGCTCTATAAATTTGGGCGATTTTTTTTTGTTGCAATTGTTGCGACATGTGTAACGTTTCATTTTTAATTGGACTTATTAAAATTCTGTATTGCGCGTAAAACAGTTGTAATACTCTCGCAGCAACAGTTGAAATAGCCTGTTATTAATCATTTATACAATTATTGTAAAGCAATTGTAAAAATTGAGAAATGGAAACAACTCATACGTAAGTGTTTTACAATACCTTTTTTCAGTATTCCCGATATTTTTTTTTTTTTGCGGTGAAAGGAATCTGGCTACCAAGTACCGTTATGTAAAAAAATGACATTTTTGTATTGCGCCCGAGTCATCTTGCATAATGAAGATAATATGCTTGCGTAATGCAAATTTAAGGATCTAAACTTCTTTGTATAATCATAAATTCATTTGCCAATATTTTACAAGATACTACTTCCTTATGCATCGAAACATTAACTTTTAATTAAAAATTTTAACTTTTAGATACCTGTAATAACTTTTCTGATAATTTAGATCCAATTATGTTATGGAAATATTTTAATCGTTACGATTAATCAAAATTCTTTTTCGTTATTAGATTCTTTAATTAATTGCCTTTTCATTAGATCTTATTAATATAAATATTAACATTTTATATTATATCACATATGTAATGAAACTATATTTAATAATTTATTGAAAAAAAATACCTTAGGTTTCTTAACTCACACTTTAATATATATTAGATAAATTCAAGGAGTAGAATTTATTTTTCGTCCATATTCATTTATAAATAATACAATAGGCGCGTACTTGCAAAATGATTCATCAAAGGAAAAAATGGCGAATGTCATAAAGCAAAAACTCGCATAACTCAACATACCCACGGAATTTCCACATCTAACAAGAGCAAAGGCATTAATAAAGATTAACGACCATCCCCTAAATTATTGCAGCGCATGGGTAAAGTGAAAAGTCCTCGTGTACACGATTAATTGTACGAGTCGGTAAGCTATAGTATACTTGAACTTACAGCGTCATCGAGTTGTGAAAAATCAACACTAGTGCGCCAATCGATTAATATACACCACGTATATATATATATATAAAGTACACGAGCTCCAGCGATGCAGGTATATATAACGCACTTAAATGTAAGTCGTGTGCGCGCCGTTCGCAGGTCTCTCTCTCTCTCTCTCTCTCGCAAGGTACATATCCACATTATAAAGCGCAATCCTCGAATGATGCATGTCCGCCTCAAGGCGACTCGGGGTCAAAGACATAGTTGCCTGTGTATATATTATCCAGAGGCTCGGTGCAGTGCTTTCCCTTCTCTATTCTGCGTCAAATCGCTCGCGCAGTTCGTACGATTTGACGCGAAACTTTTTTTCTTTTTTTTGCAACTGGGCTCCTTTACTATACCTGTGATCCGATGATTGGTGATTCTTCGCATCGGTGGATCTTTCTATCGATCTTTCAAGATTAGATGAATGCGCGATAGCTACGAACCGTCGAATAAATGATATAAATGTCGAATGTTATTAAGAATGCACGGTTAATCGACGCTTGCACAATTCGATTATATTATGCAATTATTCGAAATTCGTCTGTAGAAGGATTTCACTCAAATGTAAAGAATTAATTGCACGTATAATATTATATCAGACTTTTGTACCGATATAGAAATAAATTTTTTTCATGAATAACGAATGGCGACCGGTTACTATGTGCTCGGTTCATCGACTTCTGAACTTCAATATTTAATACCGAGCCATATAAATAGCAATTATATACGAATAGCACCATTACCGAACAAACGCTCTTTCGCAATAACTTATTCATCAAATCGATCCACTTCACTGAATTATACGCAAACACAACTGCGAGTAATCGAGACGTTCGTATCCCACCGTTTAAAAATACCACTCGAACGTTCCAGTATTTCAAACGTAAAACGCGAAATGATCTATTATCCCACAAAAATGCCACATCGTCCGCACTGACGCGCAATTTTCCCGCAAGTCGCGCGCGTTTGTTCCATAAGCTTCGATTCACGGTGAATTATTATATTAATAAACTCGCCCAATAACCCATAAGCCCATAAATCCCACCGCATTCACCTTTAACAAATGCACATTCACCGAGCGGTTCAGCCTCTCCCAGATATATATATAAAATCTCCCGACTAATCGTACAATATATACCGATCGCGCGCGGCACGGTATAAAGGTAAATATAATGGTTCTCGCAAGGCTAATTGTTCGCCGCCTCGCGAACTTTCCGGCGCTCGGCCAATAAAAGGTATAAATTAAACGGCGCGCGTGGCTGTGGCGACGTTGTCGCGTGGCATTAATTAGTCCCAATAGCCGGCTCCGATACGACTACATTCCTTGCAGGCCGAGAAAACATTAGCTCTGCATCTCTCTCTCTCTCTCGAGTGCATTGGCTTCTTCTTCTTCTTCGCCCCGTCTATATCTGAATTATGCGCAGCGGCTCACGGCCCATTGAATCGATTCGCCGCGAGATACACGGCTTGTGTGTACTCGTCTCGCCCCATTGTTGTGTTGTGCGAATGGGATCTCGTTGTGGTGGTAGACTTGCTCCAGACGTCCGTTTCAAGCGCACTTTTTTGGGAATGGTTGATGAAGTTCTTTGTGAAGGATGAGCGAGAGGGTTTGGAATTATATAATGTATTTGTGGATGAAGAAGCGATAGCCGCGGTTATGCGTTATGTAATGCGGCTGCGATGTATATTTGTGGATCGTTACGGTTGAATGGTTATATTAATTGCTTGATTGTCGTATCGGAGAATATGAATTGTCGATAAGTGCGGTGGAGTTGTACAGGCTACAACTTTTTTCCGAAAGAAGTTGGTAGTTAGGGATGGGCAGAAATCTCTGTCAGAAATTTTACAAGATATTTTTTTGCATGGATTGTTAATGACGCTATATTTTGAAATTGAACAGCTAATTCTTTGAAATAAAATACTTGATCTTATCAATACAGTTATCTTCGAAATATAGCGCGTACACTATTAGTAGGGTTGTGACTGATGTCAAGAGTCATTTTAAAAATCTCAAAGCAGCATAGTTTGAGTTTGAGTCACAGCAAAAAGGTACAAGATTTCAGCATCCACTTGGTCGAATCTTGGAATTTCCATTACGAAATTACATCGCCATATTTCCTAACGTGACCAATTACTCAAATCAAATGACTCACTTCTTATTCGAATGACAGAAAATAAATAAATAGTATATCTAAACGCTAAACAAAGGAAAAGTTCCGGCCCATTTAAAGAAATCGCAGAGAAAAGCAATGTCGCATGACAGATCGTGCCTCTTGACCTTCACGAATTCGGCTTATGCAGCAACGAAAGCACAAACTCATCGTGTGCAGTATCGAATTTATGCATGTAAAAAGGTTGCGAAGTAGCGGCCGTATTTTCTAGGGCGAAAAGTCACATGCCCGCGCAACACACACATATATATATATTATCCAAGGGCTTTCGGTGAAATCTAGAATTTCTCAGTGAATGTCTGCAGCATTTTCGTAACGATCGGGAAGGTTGTGCGATACGTGTGTAGCGCTGGCGCGCGTTCGCCTTATATACTTACTCGCGCCTCTGAAACTTCGCACATAGGCCTGTCGCATCCACAAACGGCCCCAATATCATTTCTGTCTAACGTCGTCTAGCTAATTGTATTTGTCTTTTCGCGCTTTGTTTTAAGTGCACAATACGGAAACTTTTGTAGGCCAAGGTTTTCTTTTCACGCCGCGAATATGTATATTTCATGGGGATCCAGCGCGTATATCGATAGATTATTTGTTTGTCGTGTTTATCTTTATTCGACAATTGAGCAATTAATGTGAACAAAATATAAAGATAAATTTTAATTAAAGTTTCTCAATCAGCCGAAAATTTCGCTGTACAAAGCATTAAAAAGTAGAAAATCGAAAATCGAGGCAGAATCTTAATATATATAGCGTCAGTGAATATCGAGTGCCATTTTGGGGTGTCAATCCTGAACGCTTTGTTGGAAAATCCCAAAGAACGGAGGCGAAAAAGTACGCATGATCCGTGAGGAATAGAAAGAATGACGCATATCTCGCGTTTATATAGTATCGAATCTATTGAGTCATTTGCGAGAGAGAGAGAGAGAGAATACATCGACGGATCCACGAGGATGGCGACGAAGGGCAGCAGCCAGCGTTGGTACGGTGATCATTGAACAATACCTCGGCAGTCAGCGTCGACCCCTTCGTTCGATGTATTATATACCTCGCTTGCGTGCCCTGATTTATCGAATGGGGCGCTGAGCGGCGGCAGCGGATCTCTTCTATTCCGCCAGATTGATGCGCCGCGATTTGTCGTCGTCGCTCCCAGATATGATATATTTAAAGACATCGACTGCGTTCCTTTATCGGAGCTATTCTGTATTAATTATACTTAACATTGGGGATTTGAGACGATGAGAAATCGATAAAATGGATTTTTTTCCGATACTGTTGTTGTCATTCGAGTGTCTATGAGAAAACTAGAAAAGACTAACCCATTCGCTGAAAAGTCGCTCGGATATATAAACAAGGACGATCCCGTTTAATATCGTAAAAAGCGCGAGCGCGAACTGCCACTAAAAAAGAACGTCCATCTCCGAAGGAGGGACGGCGCGCTCATTCGAACAACTACATACATATATATATATATACGCGGCTCGTGCACATTTCCTTGGGCGAAAAGAAAAAGAGCCATGCCAGCGATCTCTCGCCTTCGTATTACGAGGATAAACAGCTCTCGTCGCGATTGTATGTATAGGTACCAGCAGTAGCGGCAACAGCAGCAGCAGCAGCAACGACGGGCTTTCCAGTTGAGAACCTCTGCGTCGCACAAGGACTCGGCTCGCAGAGTGCAATGCTCTCTCGGCTCGCGCAGGGCACAAGTATAACGCGCTCGTTGCACCATTAGCCGCGAGAAGGAGAATTTTTCTGGCACACGAACGCCGCCGCCGCCGCCGCCGCCGCCGCCGTTTACTCGCCCGATGTATACATGTATATGTTTGTGTGTGTGTGTCGTGGCCTATGCAGGGCCATCCCGAACTTTCACTCTTCTTTTCGTGGTGCTCGACACCTTTTTTTTCTGTTGTTGGACGGGACGATTACGCGACATGGCCGGATGACGTTGACCTGTAAATGAAGCTGGACGTTTTTTTCACCGCGGTCCCGAGAAAGTTACTCGATAAAGGAAGAAAAATGTTGATACTTTCTTTCGTGGCGTATATAAGATTGCGATTTCTGCTAATGCCGATTGCGGCTTTAGTGGTGCTGTATAGTGGAGGTCCAATTAGAGGAGATTAAACTAATGATAGGTTATTACGTGTTTTGATACGATTGCGGTGATAAAGTGTTACATATATATATATATATTATTCCATTTATAGACATGTGTTTTATTGTACAGAATGGCAGTGGCTGATTGTAGTTTTTCCACTTGAACTTATTAATTTATCCTCAAAACCTTGTATACATTACATACTTTTCCTTGTTCGACTGTGAGCTGAACAAGGATAACTTTATAAAATTCACAATAAAGCAGATATGCTATTCATAGGCGATAGTTAACAGAAGCGGACTTTTACTTCAAACTAAATTTAAATTGCTAGCTATATTTATTTTTAACATAATATTCTTAAGTAAAGCCTTCTGTCAACCCAACTCAATATTCAATTTCGCATATTTCACCTCGGTCATAAATAGTTTATTTATCTGCCTGCAATTTGAGATAATTGTATGTACTTTTAGCAAGTAATACCGAGTCGAAATTTAAATTCAATTGATCCGATGTCGAAAAACGACGCACACGTTAAATATATGCGATTGCATCCAGCAGAAGCTTTCAGTGCATAAGTATGATTGCACACGTGCGTCAGAGAAAATGCATCGATGCACCAATCCCCATATCGCCACTCGGTCAGTAAAATCACAGAAATACACATATGCGTTTACATCCTCGCACCACATCCCAAAACCCGACAAAATCATCATCTCATCACTGAAAATTCATTCTGGATCGGCCACGAGTATCTCAACTGGCAAACAACACAGTGAGCGAGGGAGAAAGAAAAGAGCTATCCGCGCGCGAGAAGAGAAGAAAAGCGAAACGCGCAATCGTCGCCGTCGTTGACGCGTGTATAGCTATATATACAATAAACTCTCGCGCTCTCGAGTGTATATATATATAGATAGATAGAGGCTTGCTCGCTCGCTCGCCTGCTTGCGTTGGTTCGCTCACGAGGCGCCCTGGTTTCGGCCGAAGGTTGCGCGCGGCCGACGAACCCGAGAGCTCGAGAACTCGCCGAGGACGGGGTGAGCCACTCGCTAGGCTGCTACTATACTGACTATATGCTGCACTCTCGCGTCCTTAGGGTGCGTTCACACTGGCGTTGCCGCTGTCGCTGCCGCTGCTATGCACTGCATATATCTATATATATATATATATACACAGGCTTAATATATTCGTTCTATCTCTCGAGTGTCCGCTTTTGGACGCAAGTGCACACGAGGACACGTCGATGCGCAACGATCCTTCGCTTTTGTCTATATCCAGGGATATATGCTCGATTCCGTATGACGGGATTCGCGAGAGATGGAAAGAATTACGGACGAGAGAATGAGATTGTGATAATGGGAGAGAAATTCGTTGCAAAAAGCTTTGCAGTATTGGTTATTGATATATATATATATATATATATATATATGTTTATAAGGGAGGCGACGGAGTTGCGAAAAAGTGCAGCCTCATTCGCAGAAAAAAAAAGTATATTAAATTTTTCCGAACTTTCTTACGATAATAAATGTCTGGTGTAGAATTGTCCGATACCATCAAGAATTTGAGAAGTTATTATGTGTCCGAGATTCGAAGTTATCGAAGAAAAGAGTTTGGCCGACTGAGCATACCGTTCGTATCTACTTATATATTTTGTTGATAAATGGCTGATGTTAAATCGAACAAAGCTACATAAAACTTATTGGTTTTCTTTTCCTAATCCGATAACATCATTTTTCATAACAAATCGTTCACATTATACCATTATAATTATAACTCTTTAAATTTAGCCATCGTCGACCGACCGACGTAAATTCCGTCAAATCTGTCCCATCGCATCTCATCTTATAAACTTAAGCATCGAATTTCCCGACATAATTGCTCAATCAATCAGACGCAAGCAATCGACAATCAGCTTTTCCTAAATATCTCCATTTAGGTTATCCCCACATCGTTCATCTCTCTCTCTCACACACACACACATCACCCAGCACCGCAATTCTCGATCCCAGGTTTTAATTGCATAATCATCATCGTCGGGTCGGAGCGAATTTTCTCCGCGGGACCCGATACATACTCTCTGCCTCCGCTCCGCTCTCACAAACACACTCACACCGACACACGAGCAAACGCATAAAACTCGAGCTCTCGATCGCCCTTTCTCCGCCTCTCCGCGCGCTTGTGCGGCAGCAGCTACTGCGGCGGCGGCGGCGGCGGCGGCGGCAGCGGCGGCGTCAAGAGAGTTCGCGCTCGCTCGTTTGCTTGCTTGCGGCGCGGCCTGAATTAGGAAGGCCGCGCGGCCGATGAACCGTCGAGGCCGGGGTGAGCGCTTGCGTTTCTCTCTCTCTCTCTCTCTCTCACACACACACACACACACATACACACACACTGTGCAGTGTGTCTGTGTGCATGCACTCTTGGTTGTCCGTGTGCTAGCGCGGCACAAGCCGAGTTTCGAGATACGCGCGCGCTTATATCTCACTCTCTGTATAATATATATATACACATTCTGCGCGACTATGGATATATGTATATATATACACGATGTAAGGCAGACCTTTAAAGCAGCGTTCACCTCTCCTAATCGAGAGGCAATCTTTCAAGGGCCTTCGTATAGATGCTGCGACTGCTGCGAGAGCTAGCGAAGGCCTCCCCTTTGTCGGAGCTAGCTTTATCATTATTGTTGTTATTGTACTTGTGCGCGCCGCTGCTGCTGCCGCAGTCTATGTACACATATATATCTATATAAAAGTTATGAGAGAGTTGTGAGCGCCGAGAGCGCGAAAAATGGAAGCGGTGACTTGTTGTGCGTTGTATGGGTCTTATATATACTCTCCGAGAGTGAAAGAATTAAACCGATTGTCTCTCTTTTCATTTTGATTTTTATCCAACTTGCTCTATTACAAGCGTAGAGAACGATTAAGCTGCAGATTTTTTTATTTAACGACCTGCTCGAGTGATGTAGAATGCTGATTTATGAAGGTTGGGTTCGCTGATTAATTTTTAGCCGATTAAATGATTGTCTCGAGTACGGGTAATTAGAATGCAATTATTTATTGTCTGCGCGGCAGAATCAGTGTTGAGCTTGTTGTATGGCATTGTAGGCTGCTTTTGAATGATATATCAAAGATATTAGAAGATGTGTTTAGCATCGCGCAAAACTACTATGAATTAAGCTCGTTTTAATTGATATAAGGAGAAAATATACTTTCTCATTATTTGCGTGAATTTTTCTAGAATTATCATCGCTGATTAGATCCAAGCTAACGATCCCCGCACTCGATACTTTCTAAAAGAAAATTTCAAAATCTAACCTGAAACACCAACGAATCGCTCTCTGAGACTAATGAAAGATCGCGAACGAAAACGATCCCACGCGAAAGGCGATTTTATAGAAAACGAGACACACACATAATACGCCATCGCACTATGTACATACACATATAACGAGCTCCTGCATGTATTTAGCAGGATTCTCGCGTCGCTCAAGGTGCATTGGCATCCTTCTAACCTGACGCAACTCTCGATTTCTCGATTTTACGTGGGCCGCGCATGTGAGCGCTCGCGCGCTCCTCGTGAGGTCTGAATGAAAGTCGAATCGGATCGGCGCGAAGGCGATCACACGGACGCACACATACACGTAAAGCAAAGTGGCTTGCATCAGGTGGTGTGTACAATGGAATTTTTGCGGGAAAGCAGGCAGTTCTTCACGCCGAGGAGGCGGATTAATCAAGTCTCTTCCGCTCGCGCGCGGAAATCGTATATAATTAATCCGCGCTCGATCCCCTTGTATATATATACGCCTGTCTGTGGCAGCGTGTGGGGCACCGTGAGCCAACTCGTTACGTTCATCGCGTTCGCTAATAAGCGAATAGGGAGCGCGACAGCGTGACAGCGTCCTTTTTCTTGGCTTCTTCTTCATCATCTTTTTCTTCTTTGCTTCTTATCTAACGCTCGCCGCGTCTGATGCGACATTGAAACTGACATCTTTCATTGAATGCAAATATTAAATGGCGTTTTACAAGGGTATAAGCTTCTCTGTCTCTGTCTCGCGCACCTCTTTTTTCTTTCTTTATCGGATCGATCCGCCGAGTTAAGTGTTGCACGCGAGCTAAACTTTATTTTTAACCTCGCGAAAACACGCGCGTAACAGTGTATATATCACACCTTCGTAATCTTGATATTCCCAAAGTATATGTATAATGATTTGCGCTCCGGTTCAAAGCGATTTTCTTGTATTAATGCCTGTGTATAACACGTATATAATTGAACGAGGAATTACACAATTAGGACTTACGCGTGTCGTGTGTATCATATTTAGTACTTAAGTAACAGAATTTATGGATTAGGTATACACCGTTCTGAGTCAGTTTGTCGATTGCTCAATATATATATATTCATATAAACGCCATGTCGGGCTGCAGTATGATACGGGAAAAAATTCAGCAACACAACACACACAGGGTCCCGCGGAGATTGCGCGGCTGCGAAACTTTCAACTGGTGTTGTGCGCCATGTGCAGGGAGTGAAAAATCATATTATTGCATTAAATTTATCACGATCTGCGTCACGACGATACTCTCGCTCTATATATATGTATATGTTTATGTGTCGTGAGAGGCTGTTTATAAGAAGGTTACACTTTGAAGACCTGTATAACAAATGCGAAAGTTCGAGTCTTTATATAATACACATGCATATCGATATATTGAACATGAATTTGCACATAGCTTTGATCCGCGATGATAATTGCAATAAATCGACTATTTCGTGTTCCTTTTGTTGTGCTACACAAAGAGATACACGAGTAATCCCGACGATTACATTAATCACGCAAATAATACCTTAGCCAATGGACAATTTTACAGATCAACGGCTTCTCAAACGAGTTGAATTCGTTCAAAGCCAATTGACGAATTCCAGCAAAAGACCAAGAAACAATCTCCCAGTCAATCCTCCTACCCTATACATTTCCTCGCCGCCTTTACGCATTTCGCCCCCGGTAGGATCCGCAAATAATGTCGTAGCCTACATACACCCGCGCATACCCCACCCTGTATTGGCCTGCATTCGAAAAATCTCAACGAAAATTCGAAAAGCGACACATCGGCATCTCCTCTCCTCCACTCCTATATATATATACCTTCCACAATAGTTTGCCAGAGCGAGCGAGAGAGAAAGAGAGAGAGAGAGAGACGCACGTCGTGTAGCGTGCCGAGAAGCGCGCGCGCGCACGAGTTCAAGCTGCTGGTGCTGCTGCGAAGTTGACGTCAGAGAGCCGAGAGCTGTGTTCGGTTGCAGCGCCCTAGATCGCGGGAGGTCACCGTGTGCCGGGCCGACGGCCTGACGAGGCCAAATCCTCTCTAGTCCAGTCGATAGGAGGCATGGGGGTGGCGTGTAACACGTTCTGCCGCGCGCGCGTTCTCTGCTTAGATTTTTGCTTGCTAGAGGTGAGAGAGAGAGAGAGAGAGAGAGAGAGAGAGAGAGAGAAAGAGAGATGAGAGGCTCGACGCCGCGAGTGACGATATACCGTGACTTGGCCCAATTGAACAACCTGATCTATATTTGGGGCTGGAAATGAGGAGAGATTGCTGGAAATGCAGGCTTGTTACTCGACGTGATTGCCTTAATGTCACTCGTATAACAGGATGAAATTTCCAATATTAAATTGATAAAAGAATAAAAGCATCGCGTGAAATTCGACTGTAACAAATTTTACCCAATGTTTCGAGTTCTTATTTATATTATGCATGGAATTCGTGAAATTAACGTTTCTGGCGAGCACTTGATCGAATAAAATGATTCATTCCCATAAAACTCGAGATGTTAAATACAAAGATGGCAGTTGTATCGCAAGTACTACTACTCTCGTATGTACATGTGTAACGTTTATACTCATGCTTGATGCTTATCGCTTTGTTGATAAAGAGATCGAGCATTCGAAAGCACCTCTCCCACGCGTAAGTTCACTATGTAACGAAGGCATCGCTCGAAAAGCTTCCAAGATAATTTAGTTCATCTCGAAATTACAAGACCCATGCAAATAGAATTTGTACGAGAAAATATACAAAAAAAAAAAAAAAAAACTCTAGTCTTTAAACATTTTCGGCAAAGCAAATACGCTTTTGTGTATGCGCTCCGTACACGTATAACTCGAGCTTAGCTTCACTGTTGTTCGTGTGCGTGGACTTAAGACCTATAAGAGCAAAACAGCGCTTTGATGCTTTTTCTAGGTTAGAACGGATCCCGCGATGATGAGGAGGATGCTGATGATGATGCGGAGTTATAGAGCATTCCCAGTAGATAAGAGGATTTGAATGTTCCCCTTTGGAGCCAGCCGACGATTGGAACTCAAAGATACCGGCGCACTCGCTGTAAATAGGTTAAGCCTAAGCCACTAGCTTGCGCATTTCCTACGGGGGTAATGGAAATGCAGTTGACGGATCTATTCCAATTGATAGATGTACGCGATCTTTGGACTTATACGTCTTTTTTACAGTGATTTAAATAGATCCCGATCTTTTAGAATGGAAATTTAACAAAATTTGGCTAATTCGAAAGAGTCGCAGTAAACTTCAAATTTGTTATATTCGCGATACAATGCCATTGAGATTGTTATGATCTCAATTATGGCAATGATAAGTACAGTCTTGAAATTGAACAGATCTATTTATTTTTTTATCATCGTGGTTAGTATTCAATAAATTTGACATAAAATAAACAATGTCATAGCCAAATTCCCTTATCGATCCGATTAGAATATCAAATCGGCATCGGGGGGCAAAGTCGAAGAACGATCGCGCGATAAAAATCCCGCAGCGCTAATTCCATTATCGCGGCGAAAATAAAAATCTCAGCGCCGCCGCTCACCGCATATTTTCTTCTTGAAAAAGCCTGCCGCACCGAGGAATGCCAAGCCCGTATTCGCTGATTGCAAACATAAAAAGAAAGTAAAAGTGTTGCACGACGTGTACACACAACAAAAGCAAACATACACGCACACACACAAGAGAGAATAGCGCGATCGAAAATCCAAGTTCCATGTCAACGCTCGACAACGTCAGTAACAGCAGCAGCAGCAGCAAGTTTAAGCCGATAATGCGAGCCTCGGCGCGAACGCGATCTCGAGGTGCAGGTGATCGCACCTGCAACCTTCTTACCGTCACATGGACACACACACACACACACACACACGGGTACAACGTACGAGCTCAGTCAGTCACTTTAACGCCTCGACAACGGCAGGAGCAGTGGCAGCGCGGTGCAGCAGCTCAACGGCAGCAATCCCCTAAGCCTATCGGACTAAAGTATCGTTATACAGACACATATTATATACACTGCATCACGAGGGCATAGCGAGTGCGGCGCGGGCGCGCATATACACACTGCAAGTGCATAGCACTTTAATTCTCATTGTTCGCATGCGTCACGATCCGACGATTAAACGATCCCTAATAAGGCCTCCCGTGAACCTGTATTATATATCCACACGCTACACGTACGTACCGCTGCTCACTCTGTGTAATATATACGTGTATATACACGTATATATGAATGCGCAGATTGCGAGGCGAGCGCTTATAAGAGCCGATAAATACCCTGCCCTAAAAGTCGCCCCGGATAAGCCAAGCTCAAATTGAGAGCGTGCAACGACGCCAACCACGCGACTTTATCGCTCTGCTGCTGCTGCTAGTGTTGCGGCTCCCCGAGCGCGACAATTGCTCACGAACTCGCTGTGTATTTTCAACTCCTGAGCCTTTTTTTTCTGCACCTATGACCGATCGTCGCTATTGATCGGTAGGTGAGGGGATTTTTCTCTTTTTGTTTTTTTTTTTGTTTTAGAAGGAGAGAAAATATTGAATGTTGTTGGAGATAAACGCGAGAGGCTAGAGTTGTTTTTCTTGATGATGTAGCGCACGATATAGGGTTCGATTCGAGCGTTTGATGAGGTGACGGACGTGGAGAATCGATTAGCTTTCATGTGAGATTGCATCGGCGGACTTGAGATCGAGGCAGGTTTATCGTATAGGTTAATTTAAGTATGGTTTTAAAAGGCCTTTCGTACAAATAATTTTTTGATCCATTTTACTTTTTATGGAATGGCGGGTAACAAAGGGGGGTGTGAGAATTCATATCGTACACCGATGAAAATGAGCCTTGCTTTTTGTGTAGCGTAAAAATTTTGATATATGACGCATAATAAAATGCATTGTTTGTATTTCACTGTAACCTATATATCTTATATGTAGTACAATAAAATATGATCAACATAATTCTGTAAATATTTAAAAATAAAGATTTTTAAGTACTTTCAGTTTGATTAATGTAGAAGTAATAAAATTGCTGGTTTATAATGTCCAAATATGCAGTTTTTAATTTGCTTCATTAAAACTTCATTTATCACTGCTGCAATGAAGTTGAAAATTGTTTTTAATCTACTTTTAAAGAACTCGATTGATCTTACATCCAACTTGAAAAATGACATCCCATCTATATCAACCAAATTCTTTTATTGCACACCAATTGAAAAACTATTACCGATCTAAAAGATGATTTATCGATCTTTATTTAAACAGCAGCTACTTTAATTATACGAGTGTTCTAGAATCACACGATTTATCATTCTTCGAGAACACAATTATTATTCGACCCCAAATCAATCCGACAAAGTAAACATATCGGAACGCTTTCCAGAGAGATTGACAACGGTAAATCAAACGGCTCGGTTAAAATGCAAATATAATAACAATAAATATAGCAGCAACCTGTGCTACGCCGTGAGAAAAGACGGGAGGTAGCGTTCATTTTATTAAAGCCCCGATAGAAATGTTCATCCATCTATGTATACATACATACTTCAGTGTAACGTTGAATATCTCTCGCGAAGCCTCACGAAATATATATAGAAATATATATATATATGTATAAAGTACCACTCAATAATATACGCAGTCGATATAATATAATTCACGTTATTATTGGCTATTCAATAATCGATGTTTCAATTCGCTAATCTCGGCGCGCTCCGTTACACAATGCGCTTAAAAATACCTGTACATACGTATTCAGCTATCTCTCTCTCTTTCATTCTCTCTCGTGCCGCGGCGGCCGCGGAGAAAAATTCAACCCATGGACTTTCCAAAGTACGCCTGCATATTGAGACTTTAATGATGAAAAGTAAATGTATAGAGTGCTAGGTGAGGTAGTAAATATATAAGAGGCCGCGAACGGCAAGAAACAACAGAAGTTGGGTGGAGAAAAAAAAGTCAGACACAATGGTATTTTTTTAAAACCTGTTTAATTTATAGCAATAAATGCACTTGGGACTTTTTTCGTTGCGCTACACAAAAGATATCTATTTCGTGTGCGTGAAAAAAAGATTTGTGTTTGTATCGCGGAGAATGATTTGCTGGTTTTTGAGTACAACCATTGCGCCAACAAGTTTATTCGATGCAAAAAGATATAATTTCGTTTTTTATATATAGTCTAATTGTAATTTTCTTTTTATGTTACAGGTAAGCTTCAAAAACTGTTCGCAATTTCTAAGTTTACGTTTCTATGTTAATGTGAGTATCTTATTTACACTTATGATCATTTGTATATAAATGAAAGCAAAGCACATGGCTTTAAATAATAAAAGTTATCGTTATTTATATTATTCATTTCTTTATTGAACGTTTTTGAACGAAACGTAATACGAGTAAGCCGAAAAAGCGAGCACAAAAATAGATCTAAACAGAACAGAAAAGATAGATATCAAAAAGAGCTGGTATAGCAGTATTCACCGATGAGAAAATAGGACGTGCAGTCGCATAGCAGAGCACCGCGCACGACAATGGCCCATTAAAAATTATTGGAGCGCAGGTAAAGCAACTATATACACGAGCGTTTGAAAAGGGAGGGTTGAGCCGCGGTCCAAACACTTTCCCCTATATCTCCTATAATACACAGGGCGACTCGTGTGGGCGAAACACCGCGAGTACTGTGTTCGTCCACGACGAAAAAGCCGCCTCAGCGATTTCTCAATTTCAATTTTCGCAAAAATGTATTCAGAAAAAAAAAAGAATAGGAACGCGTAAAGCAGCCGTCCGATATATATAAGACACTTGCGAAAGTGTGCCTTATTTACGGCTTCTCGCGCGGAAATCATGCGCTATATTGGCGGGTATTGTACATATATCGTAAACAAAAGTTATACACATTTTGTCCGCGCATTTGTTTAGCGACACGGATTCCTGGCGTGCTGAGAGTCTGTTTGGGGAAGGCCGACATTACACAAGTTGGGCCGCGCGCGAGAGTGAAATTACATTCCTCGATGCCTAAGAGAACTAATTTCCCGAGGTTTAATGTTATAACGCGCCGGGTGTCCGATATAAGCGCGCTGTTCGCTCGCGATATCGCTGCGCGCGCGTTGCGCATACCGCCGCAGCCGATCTTTACTACTGCTCTACTAATATAAGCACACGTAACTGCTGATATTTATTACGGATTTTAACGTTGATTTCTATTTTCTTTATACCGGTCGTTATCATTTATTTGTAACTAAGTTTCACTTAAATGCCATTTGCTGCTATAATTTATCTCCTATAGCATGTTCACTTTCAATGATTTACTAATTGATGGATGCTATTTTTAGACTGCAACACCCTCGGTATACGTATAATGCTGAATTTCGTATTTAAAGCAACATATCTACTTTTTATTACGTATCAAGCATTAAATCATCTATCGGACTGGGAAAACTTTAAAAACCCGTACCCCACTCGATATACCCCGCGCGAGACCTAAACAAAGGATATTATCGGCATTGCACAAACGAGCGCGCGAACAATCGTCTCACGTATATATATATTCACCGAAAGGGAAAAATGAAAACTCGGAGGAAAAAATGTGCCGGCGCACAGAGAGAAGAAAAAAAGAACACGGGCAGGGATCCGGGGTCGTAGGAGTGATTGTCAGAAACCGCCCCGACAATAAGCGGCAGCGCCTCGCGGGGCAATAAAATCGACGGTGCATGAAAACTCGGACTCCCGTGTATCCCTCCTGCATATTAGACGCCGTACAGCTTTCCGAGTCTCTCTCTCTCTCTCTCTCTCTCTCTCTCTCTCTCTCTCTGTCGCGCGCATAATTACGTCGTTTTTCACGCACCTCTCGCCGCAGTTTCGCCACATATTAATGCCCGGTCTGCCATGCTAATGCAGGCGAACGTTCGCTCGCGCACGGGGTCAGTAACACTACGAGGATTTTGCTCTCGCGACTGTCTCGATATATCGCCTCGCACGAGAAAGTTACCGTACACCAACATTTGTGTGTGTGTGTGTGTGTGTGTGTGTGTGTCTGTGCGTGTGTGCGCGAGTTTGTGTGTCAACCGGGGAGACACCATAGATGGAAAATGGTTTGCAAATCTCGTACGGCCGTCGTGTGGGCGTGTGTGTTGCCGCGATGCGAAGGTGCGGATACGAGGATATGCAATGTTCCTTTTTTTCTTCTTGCCTCTCCGCTCCTCGCTCGGCTGTCCCTTGCCTTTTTCTCTTGTTTCGCTATGGAAAACTGGTGAGCTCGCGGTGTATTTTCATAATTGGATGCAGATTTTTCGCTTTTTTTTCTTTTCGCTAGGAATGCCTCGTGAAGTGCATTGAGAAAATTTGCAGCTGCTAAAGTGTAATATTGTCGTTATGGTCGTCGACGTCGTCGTTACAGTCATCGTATTTATCGTTACTGCCCACGAACAGACATCTTGATTTGCAGTTCGGTTAAAAAAAAAATTCGAGTAAGATAAAAATTTATCGCAAAATGAAAATTGCTTCGTAGTCCGTGTATGAAAAAATGTTTCACGAACTGCGTCTAAGCGATTTTCGTTATAAAGCGAACTTCAAAAATACATAATTGAAGTCGCAATTATGACGGATATACACAGATTACTCGGCATAAATTTTAGCCTTGACCCGTTCCACGTAATTTCGAATTCCCAAGCAAACGATATTCAAATCTTTGCCAATTAAGTACATCCTTATTAGAACCAAAGTAGGCCCGTCCAATTGATAACGAATTACACGCGCTGCGCCTCCACGAGGCTTTTCGTCCCACAAAAGCTCAGAGCTGATAATACACATAAGCTGTACGCACACTGCACACGGACGTTCGCCCGTCCGATTTATAAGCTTGCATTGGTTTTCCAGCACTGCAGTTTACATTATTCGCGATTAGCTTTAGCCCACCGGTGTATACGAGCACACAACACAGGTATGTGGGTTGGGCGTTAGCGGTGCATTATGCGCGCATAAAAGTAAACGTATGTACATGTATATATACGCGAGCTGAGCCGTGAGACTTGCAATATTGGCCCGTTTGTGTAATATTGAAATTCCATGATTTAATGAGGCTCTTTCGTACGCGAGCCCAAGTCTTTATCTTGATGCTTCGTATATATACATACATATGCGTGAAAATCGCGACTTTTTCGTCATACATATGCTCGATATATGTTTGGTTTTCTCTAAATTGAGAAATCCTGAATTAATAATCACAGGAACGATTGATATAGATTTTTTCTCTGTATAATTCTATCGGCTGTTATTTTTACGTGGTTTATATGACTGTATATGCACAGGTTAATGGGCTATACGGCGCGTTGGGAAGAAGGAAATTTTTCGAAAAAGCATTATCTGTTTATTTATAGAAACGGCAGAATGTCTGCGTGTATCATAGGGGCGTTCTTTATCTATTACGTGAAGTACATATTTTGTAAGCTGAATGAATGTTTATCGAATTTCCGTTTTGTACGAATAAACTTTTTTCACGAAAGAATAGGCGCTAATCGAGTACACTGTATATATAATATGCACGTACTCGAAATGCGCCAGTTAAGTTTCTCTTTCAGACACTAGTAGATTAGAAATTGCTTAGAACGAAATCGAATTGATAGAAACTTTTAATTGCTAAACTTTTTTCATTGCCTATATGCAATATTCGTATATCTTCTGTCCTCGTGGCTATTTTTCATTACACTCGAGCGATTGAACTTAAAATTCTTTAAAAATTGGTAAAAAGACTTGATTAATTTACACATTTATTTATCCATTGTATATACTTAAAACATATATATCGACGTGAATTTATTTAATTTATTTACCAGCCCTACACTGCATGCGAGATATGAATACAAGTTGTAATAGCGGATCCAATGGAAGCAAAGCGAATTGAAATTCGAATAGCCGCAATCTGCCGAAAAGAGTGTGGCGAACTGCAGCGTGAAAGCAATCGGTGAATGAGCGAGCTGCCTCGCGGCTTCTGTCTCATCTTTCCTGCGCGAGCTCTCAAGCTCTCTCGGGTTCTCTCCGTCAGCGCACACATCGAGTCGCTTAAAGAGGGTGAGGTGCACTATATTTAACGGGATCTCCTCTCCTCGTCATCGTGTCGTAGCAGCTCGAGAGTCCAAGTCGTCGCGCCGGCGACGTTGGCCATGGTCCGGGACGTAGAGAGAGAGAGAGAGAGAGAGAGGCTCTGCTGCACTGCAGCTGCTGGCGACTCGAAGGCGGCGCACCGATTGCGCAACCCGAGCCGACACTTTTGCACGCGCGGTTTATTTGCAGGTATACCTTCTGGCCCCGCTATGAGAGAGAGAGAGGCGCCTCTATAGTCGCAACGCATAGTGGATAGACGCATGACCTCCTAAATTTTCGTCGTGGCGCATCCACAGAGAGAGGGAGAGAGAAGGAGTACACGAGCTGCGTTGATTCGTCATTCTACTGCTATACGGCAGACTTCCTGCATGCGCCTCTACCGAATCTGTGTGCTTCATTCGTCCGCTGATTTATGGGGGACGTTCCGCGAAACCCTGTCCTAATGATTTGTTAACATGCCCAGAGTTTCGTTGATTTTCGTCAAACTTGTAATATTCCTATAAAATTCATAAAAATTCAGTTTTTTTTTGTGAATCATCGCGGAATAACGACTAAACGTTTTAAACACAAAGATTGGTATTTTCATAAGCATTCAGTTAAATAGTGAAAACATAATCGTATACGCAAAAAGATCGAAAACCGATCGAAATGTCATCGATATTCAATAGCTGTGCTCCTTCAGCTCTCTACATACATCCCTTATCTCTTATCAGCGCGAGATCTTCCTCGCTCGCTTACACGCATATATTATATGCGCAATAAGCGCACGCGCACGTCCATGTGAGTCTATGTGATGCTGCAGCGCAGAGACCGAGAGAAGCGTGTGCGGGTGGGTTTCGCGATCTTTCGCGGCACGTGGCTGCTATACTGCTGCTGCTTTCGTGTGTGCATGTGCATGCGTACGGCGGCGTCGGTATAGTGGTAGAGCGAGCGAGTTCCCCGACCTGCGACAATGCACGCGGCTATATATCGCGCGCAGCCCAGCGAGGAAACGACTACGCGACTACGTAGACTCGTAGCTTCCAGAACGTTCCGCTACCGCTGCTGTTGCCTGAGTTGAGCTAAGAATTCATTGTTCTGAGGATGCTGTTTTTGATAATTGTTCGAGTTTGAGCTTTTTGGAGACTGGATCGATGGGAGATTTGGGTGCTTGCAACATTAGAAAATAATTTTTTTTTTAGTAATATATAAAAATGGATGCGAATGATTGACTGCAATTTATTGTGCATATACAGATTGAAATGGAGTATTTTTCTGATCTATTTAGTATATTAAATTGAGAAGTGAAAGACATTTTTCAAAATAATTGCTGTTGACATTCTAAAACTAATAATTAAAGTTCCATTCTTAATTAATTTGCATATAGCTTGTACTCTTATATTACAAACAAAATTCTAGATAGCTTGTAATAAATTATGCGACAGATACAATCTGAACATGTGACTACATTCAATTTTTTACTCTAAGTATAGAAAAAAAAACTGTTATAATATTGATTAAAATTATTGTTGAACTTTATGATAATTATAGATTAAGTTATCCGAGATAATTGTATGGGCAACAAAAAAAAAATTGTTTACAAAAATGAGAACTTTTTTATATTAGCCAACTTGGAATCAGATCTGGCGCAAGGGATATTGACATTTTTATGTCAGCCGGATCCCCATTCACTTCTTACAACATTTGCACACTACCAACGTAGATTACAAATATGAAACATGACTTTTATACAAAGCAGATATAAATATAATATATTAAAATGTTCTAATCTCCAAACGTGTGAAAGAGCAATTTGGCAATTAAGACGCGTTTACCAGAAAAAAATCTGCATTGAAAAAAAAATATACAAAGCCGCTCATAATCATCTGCCATACTTCAACGCAAACGCACAGCTTATCGCTCTCCAATAAAACCAAAGCACCCGCCAAAAAAAAAAGTAGAATAACATTCTGAACGCGCGGATGCAGGGCAGAACGAGTTTTGAAAGCGCGCGTCGCGAGATAAGACAAGCCATACCCAAGACCGCTACGTTTTTTTTTCCCCTCAGCCTGCTGCGATATCTCGCGTAACGGTCGGCTCGCTCTTTCTCTCTCGCGCTTGCGCGCACGGCCATAAATAGGAATTCGCAATAATCGAAGAGCGCGTGGTGCGTATATGCGAGCGAACAACGGACCAGAGCCGGAGAGAAAAAGAGACGCGAGTATAAGACACAGCTGCTGGTGCAGTTAACAGTCCCGGCGTTACAGCTTATCGCCGCACGCTGCGCACGCCACGAAAATAGCGCGAAGATTCAAACGCGCAGGTAGATATATGCACGCGTAGATATGCCTGCACGAATACATATATATATATATGGATGTATGTATATATAAAATAAACCGCGAGCTGTGCGCACACACATGTAACGGCTGCGTTTAATCTGGGACGGGAGGGGAATCGGAGAATTCGGTCGAGTCGTTGAACGCGTTGGGTCAAGGTTACAAAGTCTCTCTCTCTCTCTCTCTCTCTCTCTCTCTCTCTCTCTCTGTCTCTCTGTCTTTCTTTCCCTTCTCTTTTTCTGCATCTTTCGCTGTGTGTGTGTGTGTGTGTTAGTGCGAGCGCGTGTAAAGTGCACCGCGGCAACGAGGAAAAATGACGACTCTGTCCAATCTTTGCGTCACGCGCTCACAAGTGTGCCTCGTATACGTATATAGAGACGCGCGGTTAGCTCTTACTGCTGCTGCAATGGAGCGAGGAAAATGTTAAATGCTTCGCCCTTGTGGAGACTATAGCGAGCGCCTCGAGAGCGGAGATTTTTATCGTTTATCGCTTTATGGCGCTTTATCGTTAGGATTCCGAATATTATACCCGCGAAAGCGTGTCTGCGGAGTTATGTATAGCGCGAGCTTGCCCATGTATTATGCATGATTTTTCGACGCTCTCATATGTGTGTATATACGGGAGTTTGGCTCGTTTGGTGCTTTATCGGCGAGAAAGGGATAATGCTCGCGAGATCGAGAGCAGAGCACGGGATATTTGGATTTTTATGGCCGATGGTGCATGCGCGAGTTCGAGGACGATATATTTTTGCAGCGGATCGAGGAATCGAAATGTTTTCGTATACGAGAGTTCGGATGGATGATATGTCTCGCGGGAAAGTCTATAGATGAGAGATGAAGTTTGATGGAGAGGATCATATAGTTTCAATCTGCGAGGAACAGGAGTCGCTATAATTCTTTATTCGATTTTTTAAGTGTGATGTATTGACTAGATTTTGGTATAAAATATGGTTTGGAGGGAGGAATCTCATCATATGAATCGTATGCTGAATATAAAAGTACATGATATCTATTCATTAGTTGTCAACTTATTATATGGCTACAATTATTTTTGTTCAAATCATAAATCCTTTTTTTTTTAAATAAAAGAAATTTCAATTTTAGATTTTTATTAATATGTAATGTTATTCCGTCAAAATATAACGATCTTTCAAAACAGTCTTGACGCCATAGATCAATCTCCATTTCTCTCGCTTGCACGATTTCCAGCAGGACAGCCTCGAAAGTAAAAAAAAAAAAAGAAAACAGGGAGAAAGGCCAATCGAGCAATTTGGGTGAATAGTAAGCGCGCGATGGCTCCAGTCTCTAACGCAGCTACATTATCCGCTCTCGCAGCTCCCGCACCGCACACTCCGCCGCGGCGCAGCATTAAACTTCCTCTAAAAATATACAGCCGCATCCACATAATAATATCGCGCTTCGGCATACGACACAGTGAGAGAGAGAGAGAGAGAGAGAGAGAGAGAGACGCGCGCAAGCTGCACTACGCCGGGGATTACGCATACGCTCCCGCAGATAAGCGCGCGAAAATCGAGCGCTCTCTGGCGCGCACTACACTCACATACACATACATGCACACAGAGAGAGAGAGAGAGAGAGAATTGCAATATACGCGCGCACGGCCGGCTGTGTCCCAGTGAGCGGACGTTAACCCGATGTCGGCGGGGCCGAGGACATCCGAGCTGCTGCTGCTGCTGCTGCTACTGTTGCATGCATATAGCGAAGCGAAGGCGCTCGACTCTCCCCGCGCGCGGCCGAATATCCTCGAAAGTACGTCCACACCGCTCGCGATTATATATACAGCGCAGCTCACGAGCGACTCTTGGCTGCTGCTGTGTGTCTGTATATATATACGGTCTCTCGCTTGCTCTATCTTGGAATTCCTTCAAGTGAAATGTCACGCTAAATCGAGTAGGAATATGCCGCCATTCCAGTTTCGCGCGCGCGGCGACCGCAGCCCATTGTCGAAAACTTTCACTCGCGGACTTGCGCATACATAGGGATGGAAATCAGCGCGAGGTTTTTTCGTTTCGAGGGAGAGTTCGGATGGAAAGTGTCGGTGTGTAGGTGGAGATCCGAGATTTTTAGGGATGTAATGATTGTTGTTGGGATCTGGGAACCGCAGTGGGACTGGATATAATAATACGAGAGGAAGAGCGTAGGAGAATTCTGGGAATCGATTCTTTTCTTTCGCATGCACTCGACCTTCCTCCAATGACTTTCTTTATGCGAGGAGAGAAAGCCTTGGTTTACTTAACGCATATTTGTTTATAATTACAGTTTCATTGAATGTCGAGTGCTAGTATTTGTTTTTTTTTTTCACCTTTTACGAATCAATTATTATTCCATTAGTAGTGCAGTCTTTTTTTTTAATTTTAGACTCGAGCAAAAGGTTTTCATTGGAGCATTTTTATGCAAATCGATTGAAATTTGTAATTGCATTCCAAAAAATGAAAGTTATTACATTTTTGTATCATAAATTTTTTTATAACGTAAATGTGAAAAAAAAATTAAAATAAATGTTAAAGTGGAATAATTTTATGCTGTGATATTCTTCCATTTAGTTTCTGATTGTTTATAACCGCAGTGTAATTTGCTGCGTAATCGTAATGATTAGTGCTGATGACGCGATATAGCTTGAGTAGGTAACTGCCTATCAAATGAACTATGCGAGTGTAATATCGATCGCGCAAATACATGATTATCAACAATTGCTGCGTAATTTTATTATCGCGTAGCTGTTGCACAATTTTAGATCTGCTAATCTGAATAAGAGGCTCGGAATTGCTCGAGCACAAAATATGTTATCTTTTAATAAATTATTAACAATTAGTGGTACAATTATTATTTGAAATACGAAATAAAATAAAATTAATATTGTTTTTTACTTACATCATAAGTTTTTAGACCAATTTTTTAGAAAAATATTTCATAATATATTTTACATTCTCGAAGCAACGATATAAATCAAAGTAATTTTAATTCTACGTACCAAAAACTATTACGTAAGGTTCAAACAAGTGTAATTTTTGTTGAAAAATAATCGAGTATCGTTTTCATATTTTCTCTAAATCAGCTCCAACTTATTCATCCAATACTGGAAAAAGTGCACATCCACCCAAGATACTTGTTTACATAACAGACGATCGAGCAGACAGAAAAAAAAGAAGTGCACAATCGTTAGTGGGTCCAGCAATAATTGCTCGCTTCAGCCTCTCGGCATAACGAGTCGTCGTCGTCCGGCTGGCCTGAGCGCGACCCGATTATCGCGTGAGCGCACATACGTTGGGAAGGGGGAGAAGGGAGCAAAGGAGAGGGAGAACGAGAGGAAGGGAGAGAGAAGGGGAGGCACGTGGGGTCGTGAACTGAAATCGGGTCTAATAGAATTTCGAAGTTACCGAGCTTTTTCTTCGTTTTCCCATACCTTTTTTTTGCCTTTGTCGAGCTTGCGTCGGAGCTATCGCGTTCGAACCTTTATGGCTTTTTTCGATACGACGAGCGCAACTCGAGCTTTTGTATTTACGACTTTTTTTGCGGCTACGTCCACTGTAACGGTGTCAATAAATTGCACACGCTGTAAATAGTTTTTAAAACATAAGCGAAACAGGTGTTTTTTAAGGTAAATTAAGCTCATGCCTCGATGAAAAGTCAGCGACGCTTAAATCTATTAGGCAAAGCTCGATACTATAAATTTCCATGATAAAGCAAGCCGAAGGTCAGAAGCTTCTCATGCACACGAAGCTTCTAAAAAATCCAAAGTCTCGGGCTATAAATAAAAGGCACTCGACACCTCAAAGCCAAAGGGAAAAGTCGAAGGTCGAGCCAACTCTCTCGCGCGCGCCTATCATCAAAGGGATTCTCGAGATATATAGCGCGGAAAAGGGGCCCTCGGGGCTGCTCGGTCGCGATTACAAGGCGTTAAAGGCAAAATCGATAAAGCCGCTGGCGTACGTGACCCCCCGTACCTTTAGGGAAAGTGTGCCCCGGCGCGCGTATACCACCAACACTGCTGCTGCTGTTTCTGCTGCTCGGGTCGCCGCCCTGGCCTCGCGCGCACACACATCCCCGTACACCAGATCGCATACGTGTGTTTCGCGCATCGGAAATAGCGCTGTTACAATAATAACCCATCCCCGAGTACTAGTGTATAACCCCCCCACACACACACGTACACGCGCATATAGACTTTTTCTCCTGGCATTGGCTCCGTACAATTCCTTAGCGGCAAGGTTGAAGAATCAAGTCGATTATTAATTATTTGCGCGCGGAATATATAGGCGATAAATTGAATCGATAACGATAATGAATTGACGAGCCGCGTGGTAAGAGATCCAGCGACAAATTCTCGATTCGGCGGGGTTTTTTCCCTCTGCAGCGTGATGCTTGCGGGTAACGAGGGAGTAGCTCTTGGGGCAGAATAAACAAATTCCCGCGGAAATCCGCGAGAGAATTCGCGAGAGGAAAGAAGCGTGGTATTAAGTAGGCGCGCGCACTCGTCCGTTTTGAGAGGAAAATGATCCGGAATGAAATGAATCCTTGCTTGGATGATACATTTGTTTATTGCCTCGTGAATATTATGCGCGCTTCGCTCTAGCTTTTATATTTATATATATATTGAATACTTTTCGTTCCACTGCTTTCGCCAACGTTGCGACTGATTTATTGTGTTGTATATATATAAGAAAAACAGTTGCAGATTTTAATTAGTTTTAATTGTGAATGATGGCAGTGCATTTAGACTGGCACCCAACAGATCGAGAATTTTGAAACTTTAAATGAATTTATGATGCAAAATGTACGATTCTAAATATCTTATGCTTTCAGTGTTTAGTACATTGTATAACTTTGTAAGTTATTAGAAATTTTGAAATTTCAACCATTTCACCGCTAACTTTGAACGATGCAAGAGTTTTCGCATTATTAAAATAAGTTCAAAATCATTTTGATAAACCATCGAAAAGCTCGTGCAATTTTTCTAGCAGTTTCATTTATTATACGCAAGAATTTTTTTACATAAGTATATACATATATAACAACGACGAAATTAGCATACTCGAATCCTATAAACAATGCATTCCAAGCGGCGCCAGAACCGCAATATACCCAGCCACGAAATATTAGAGGATTTCGCAAGATTTAAAAAGCATAGAGAGAAACTCTATAAGCGCGAAAAAAAAAAAGAAACAGGTCTATAAGAGAGGCAGAAAGGTAAAGACACACACAATGCGCAAGCCTTTATAAACTGGCAATGCAACGGTGTGTGCCACCAGCCCATAAAGCACACTCACACGTACGCGCGCACGGAGACAAAAGTGTGCAGGTGGAACGCGCGGCACGGAAAGTGCAAGTAGTCGGGGCGCTGCACTCGCCGGAGCGCGCGCACAATAAAGGTAAGGCCGCTCGCCGCCGTAGCTGAGCTGCAGGAGACATAAATCAGCGCTCGCCGAGTGGTGCGTTGGACGAGAATCCACGCCGAAGTATATATATATATATATATATATATGAGCTGTAAGTCGAATGGGTGCGGATATTAAATATCTGCATATATGCTAATTCGCGACTCTCTCTCTGAGTGTAAGAGTGAGGGAGACGGAAATAGAGAGGGAGGGAGAGATGCGGTTAGTCGACGACAACGGTGTGAGCTTGGTGGAGCTTGAGACGTGACGAACTGCAGCTTTTAGCTCGTGGGTGGTTTTAAGAGCGAATTTCGACTTCGAACACAAATTATTCGAATAAAAATACAACGAACGATCTTATGCACTCGTATCTTTTGTTATATGTCAATAAACGGAACAAAAGCGTCTGTGCAAACTTCATTTAACGCCATACAAGGCTCTATACAAAACGAACTCGGGCGCTCAATTCAGCTCACCGCCTCCGTGTAATTTAACTGCAGTCATACGCGCAGACGTTATTTTTTTTTTCCTCTCGAAAAAATAAAACACCCATGCATACATGCATCGACTTTACAGCGGCATTAATTATTTACATCACATCATCGCAGCCTAGTTACATAGTTGCACACCGCGAGTTTGATACTTTACAACGGCAGCAACAGCAGCCAGTAGAACAGAGAGAGAGAGAGAGAGAGAGAGCGAAATCGTGTAGGTCGTTGATCCTCAGCTCGACTGGAGTGTATATACATATACATACGTACAGCAGCCGCTCGCTATCTTGTCACTTTCCATGGCGGACTTTTCTCGCTCTGTCGGCGACATAATATGCGCGCATACACGCAGCCGCCGCGAATTTATGTATCGAGTATGTCTGCACGAGCTTTTCGACATTGCGGCGCTCTCGCGTATAGTTGCGCGCATATATTCGTCCTGTTACCGTATACCACGCGATCGGAAAGACTTTCTTCTATTTGTACCACGGAAAAGTTATATACGAACAGTGCTATTAATGCCTCGAGTTTCTTCCTGCAGCGTTGCACCGTCTTTTGTCGTGCAGGTCCTCTTTTAAATATCTTTTATTTACTATTATGCAATGTAATAAATGAAATTCATTTATTACAATATAAGACTCGGAATTCTATTGTTTCTTTTTTCTCGTCTACATTTACAGATACACTGTGACCAGAAATATGTGAATTATATTTAAATATTTCTTAATTTATTCACCGTAATCTCGAACTTGTTATTTATACCTTAAATAAACATCGGTGTGATGTCCATGCGATAAGGAATTTTGCTCGGCAGTGCGTGCACCCCTATACACCTTATACTGCGTGCCTCGCATCGAAAAAATTGAGGCACAAGAATACACGTTTACTATGGAATATTAGATAGATGCTCGAACGATTAGAAGCGCGATTATATACCGTTCCTATAGCTTCCGACTTTTCTTCATGATAATATACTATATATGCGATCTTTGCAGTTGGCTGTCCCTCCCGCCAGTTTTTTTTTGTTGCACTCTCGCGATTTGTAAAACCAGCCGACAATTGCATAAATTGTAAATGGCGCGATATACAAATTACGTTATAATGTATTCCTGATTACGTTATGGTGTGTGTGCACGCTCCTTTGGTCTGTATATATGTATATGTACGCGGTTTTATTGCGGGTGCAATACTCGCGGTGCAATGTTGAAATCTATATAAATGCTATGCGTTCGACTATCGAGATCTTATTATTATGAAAAATGATTTAATTTCTATATTGCCGTTGGGAAAATATCGAGGTTGTAAAAGTTGATTGAGATGCCGTTAAAGCTGAAAAGTCTTGTTAATGGTATGAAAGAGTGGGTCGGGGACAATGTGCATTCGCTCGAGATTAATATTATGAATTTATTTTTATCGTGCTTTAGATCAAGTAGTTGGTATATTAATGCTCTTTGCATTTATCGCGATATATTTTAATTTAAAGTTCACGCATTTCTACAGCTTTCTGGCATACTTTCTCTTAAGAAATCGAGACATCCTGAAATTGTTAAGCGAAACTCCAGGCCGACCGAAATCTCTTGTACAAAATTCAAAAATATAAACTACCAAGACGCATCTCTCGAAAGCACCGCATAAAGGGGGTTAAATCAGTGCAGTGGCTCGCATATAGTCAGAGCCGCGTTAATGATTCGCGGCCTCTCTCCCACTGACTCGGATTAGCGAAGGACGGGTAGAGAGGCAATATAGGTAACTAGGTTTCGTGTCCCTGTTTCAGCAGCAGGAGTAGGTTGACTGGAACGAGAGGAGGTCGGAGGGTCGGGAAAGTCTATACGTTTCGAGGCTTATGTGTGTGTGTGTGTGTGTGCTACTGCTGTTGCTGCGGCCTCCCCTCAAGTTGGAAATGAGGGTGGCACGCTACTCTCCCCTCTCTCCCTCTCTCCCTCTCTCGTATTCTCCACGCAGCAGCTACCCCCAAAGTGGACCAGCTTCTCAATAATGCACTCGTTTCGAACCTACATATATCTACTCTCTCTGTCTGCCAGAAATAATATCGCGACAGGCTTATTGAAATGATTATCTGGATTCATTGCGATTCAATGATGCATTGAGGGGCGTATTGCGGAATTGAGGTATTCTTTAAAAATATTATCGAGATTAAGGATTCCTTCGAAAATTGAAGAAAACTGGTTAAATTTATAAGATTTAATGTAATCGTTCTGTAATAGAACGTTAAATCATCATTAGATCACGCGCAGACGGTGAAAACTTTCTCCGTGAAAAACGAGAAATTTTCGATTTCACCAATGCAGCTCGCATTCTCGTCCACTAATAGTTTGCGCAACCGCGGCTCGCCGCGCCAAAATAAATTAGTTCGTCTCACAAAAGACTCAATTTACAACCTGGACATATTTATACGTATCAAGGCCCATAACGTGTGCGATAAAAGCCACGCAAGCGAGACAGGACACTTATGCACAAAGTCTCGGGCGCGCTTTAACACAGGCCGAACGACATATAGAAAGCAAAATGATCGAGGCTTGGCATTTGTCATTAAGCAGGAAGTGCAGCCAGCGGCCGCGATAAATCCCTTCCGAAAAATACATATCCCTTCCTAATCCGCGACTTGATCTATATACTTCGGCGATTTTAGCGCTCGCGGGGAGCGGCTATTGCAAAATCCCATACACACACACATAGAGCGATCGGTCAGGAAAAAGTTTGCGCGAGCCAGCCGTCGAATGATAAATCAGAAAAGTCCCGCGAGTAATAATATATATTAGAAAACAATGCAGGCCTATATCACGCGGCTGTGTGTGCACGCGGACGACTTTTATACACCGTCGAATCTCTCTCGAGCGGGCCAGCTTTTTTTTCGGGCCACACACAGTCCCGCGAGTGCAGCCCGAGCCTCCCGGGCAAACAGCTGTCCTTTTGTGTGCCACCCGGTCGTTCGTTGCAGTGGCGAATATCGAGCGAGGATAAAAGTGCGGATGAAAGCGGGGTGAAAAAGACGATGGAGAGAGAGAGAGAGAGAGAAAAGCGGTTTAGAAGTCGCGTGTGGGCCGCTGTTGCGGCGATTTATCGGCCAGTTATTGGTGTAAGTATATATAGAGTGGTTACGGTTTGAAAAGATACTGCACCCTGGAGAGAAGTGGACGTTGGTCGGGGAATTTCCTTGAATCGATCTGAGATCGATAGACATTTAATGTCTTGTTTCAAGTCTTTTATTTCTCCTTAAATTTTTAATAATTTTAGCTAGCATGGTTTCAAAAATGGCAGCGAATTACAAAGCTGAAAACTTTCATCGGGTAACAGTATATAAATATTCCAAAATCTTATCAATTTCACCAAGAATAATAAATGGCCCGAAAGATCGTTTATCAGCGATGCGACAGTTTCCCGACAGGCCGCGGTAAGGCAAAAAAAAAAGGCAAGAAACTGTCCGTAACATGCCGGAGTCGCGGGAAAGTTCGAGCGCGCGCCACATTGTAAGCTGCGCTCTACACATGGAAAAAAGGAGGTGAATGGACAGATACGGCCGCAGCGCACTCGGTCGGCAGCTGCTCGCGCTTTCGATGCACGTGTGCATGTGTCGGTATACGTATTAGCCGCAAGAACGCGAGAGAGTGAGAAGACTCTTTACGATCCACTTGTCGTCCTTTATTTCTCTCTGCCTCTTCCCGTTACACGATTTTCATGGTTCGTTTATTGGTTGCGCGCATATAGTTTTCACGACGATCAACGAGCGTGTTTATATGGTCGGGCTGGTCCTACACTGGCTTTTTCTACTTCGCTACACTTTTTATGATTTAACGATGCTCGATGCGAACGCTGTATCGTAAAGTGTGTATCGCACTTGTATCGACAGATTTTTAAATTTCTGGGAGATTGGTTAGTTATACACTTCGTGTGATTTTTAGATTATCCGAGAAATTTTGAAAATGCGCAAATTGTAGAAATTTTGTCTTATTTTTGCCTTACTTTTGTTCGATTGAAAAATAATTTTGTTTCATCTTTTTGTTACAGGTGAGTACTACTGGGTTACGTGCACAATAAAAAATATCTCGTGGAGAGTAAGTATTTCGAAAAAATAATATATGTAAATCATTTTTAAATTTATTTTAATTACCCAAATCATTATTTTTATAACTGCGACTTTAGTTCATGAAACGATATTGATTTGACCAGTTTCAATTTTAATGTTATCCCTGCTGATATTACTAAACTGCCTAATATTTATACAAAAGATGAGGCAATTAAAAAAAAATATTAAAGTTAATAATTTCTCGTATCGACTGATGGGAATCCGCAAGAACGAATTTCCACCGTTCCCTCGATTTTTCTCGAATCAATTAACGAAGCTTGTGGTACACTCGTCTAAAAAAGAAGAGGGAGACACAGAAAGAAGACGAAGAAGAAGCAGAAGAAGTAACATTGCCCAATGCGCCAGTTAAACTAGCGGAGCGAATCTACGGATAAGCTCAGTGCAGCTCTCCTCTCTCTCTCTCGCTGACCGGAGCGCGCATTCCTAGACATTTCTGCGTTGGGCAAGAGCCGCGCGTTGTTGCACACACACACACACACAGACAGATTCCACACAGACTACAGACGCGGTGCAACGGCTTCTCACACACTCTGCTGCTCTCTTTCTTACCATATACCAGCTCCGTATACTTTCTCTTTCTCTTTTTCTTTTTGCGGGATCGTCTCTTTCGCCAGCCCCGTCTATTTTTCTTCGTTTATATTGCACGGAAAAGAGCATTTGGACAACAATAAATAACCGAAGGATAAAGCGATCGAGTGATTCACGAATAGTCGGAATTAAGCTGTCCGAGTTATTTAGCGAGTTCCGATCGCTGCCAAGAAAACGCTCGTGCATACAGAGCGCGCGTGTATCGTTTGCTGCGCGTGCGGGATGTTACACGATACACGCGCCGACAAAGCGCCACTCCAACGTATGATATGCACGGCAAGCCGAGAGCTCAGCGCTTCTCTCCCTTTATTAATAGTTATTTTATTAGTCGAGTAGTTGCTTAGTTCCTTTCTTCTTGTATAGCTCTATTTCAAGCGACTTGGGAAAAAATGAACTTTTATATATATATATACGTCGATGTACAGAAACGCATCTGTCAGAAAATCAATTGTATCGTGATATAAAAGCCACTTATACGTACAACACTCGCACCGGTCGAATTACTTTATCGTTGCGCTTCACACCGGGCAATTGCACAGCTATCGCGTAAAACAATTGGCAGCGAATAAATCGGCGTGCACAGCTTTTCTCGTATCGCGCGCGCCTTCGCGCTTTATTAGGGGAAAAAAAAGTGAATGGCCGCACGCGCACGCGCGCATTTACTTTCCATGCATCAGCCGGCCGATGGCGAACAATCGAAAAAGCCTTGCGTATGGCCACAGATACGTATTACCGCTATACTACCACACGCTGGTAACTCTCGGTGTGTTGTACGTGCATGCGTATATCGCGCCATATTCATCATTGCCAAGAGGGAGGGAGAGAGAGAGAGAGTGAGTATAACGAGGACAGTCGTAGCGACAGCGGTGCAATATAGGCACTCTTTCGCGCGCGTTGCGACAAATGGTAACGAGCGCAAAGTAGAGACAATGAGCGATCGGCTGTGTATATAACGGTGTATATGGGGCTCAGGTGTGCCGGTGCTGCAGTCTAGCCAAGCTAGCTTATGGGGTATCGCCTTGTTTGGACTTGGCGAGCCGAGAGTTCCGATGGAATAACGAAATATTCGACGACTGATTGACAATGACGAAATGGCTTGGCGATGATGCTGAAAGGTTGCTGTGGAGCATCGGCTTTTTGCACGAGACTCTTATTTGGGATGTTTCATTGCTGGCGACAGCAGCATTATTTTACAATTGCATATCGTTACATAATGGTCCGTCATTGCTAATCAGAATCTAATTCACGTGGCCCATTGACGATTGCGTGTAGAAAAGCATCTGAGAGTATTCGCGGCGTTGATTAAAATAGGAATCGAAGTAAAAGACTGCCTCAACCCTTCCTTTTTTGTTTTTACTACACAGAGTAAGCTCATTTTTTTTAAGCGAACTTGACAAAGTGATTCGAGCTTTGCGCTGCAAATAATAGTTTATAAAAAATATAACAATGGACCAGGTCCAATTCCAAGTCCTCTCGAAAAGTGTATACATTGTTCAATGGCAACACTCTTCGGCGTAAAACTCATTCTTTTATTGGTAGCAGCGTTTGCCTAGCGACTGCACACAAAGGCTATTAATGGGTGAAAGCGCTGTTGAACTCGAACATCGCGAGAGCGCGGTAATCAGGAGAAAAGCCCTCCTTCTCGAAAAAGTAAGTCGCGGCGTGTTCTTTGCTTAGCGAAAATTGCCCAAGTCTCTTGGAAAAGCCCCCCTCCCCCCCTCCCCCCGCGACAC
>UELU01144657.1:0-72010 GCA_900490025.1 Megastigmus dorsalis
TAATTTCAGGGCTGCGCGCGCTTCAATTACGAGCATTCTATCATCTCCTAAAATTTCAAGTCAATTGGTTAATTTGTTAAAGAGAAAAGTTTGAAAAACCTTGTGGGTATTTCGATGTAGTAAGGGCGGGAAATTTAAATTTTTAGTGACTCCGACGTCCCCTCAACCAGTCAAAAATTATATTATTTATCATCAATAAATACGTTCAGCTAGTCATTCAATTTATTTAGTACTTCTTTTTATCGCATTTAGTCGCGCTTAGCCACGTTATAATACTTGTCCGAGTATACCTTCTAATCTTGTTCGAGTATTGCAGCCAACGCGAAAGGCATAATTGGTAAAACTGCATTTTTTGAGCTTAGAATTTCTTTTTCGCTTTTATCATCACATCTGATAGGTACCTATTTTATTCTCATTTTCTTTATAATAAAACATTTTTCTTGAATGATAGTAATTTCATAAATTCTCTGCAATCAATTACCTATTTTTTTATAATTTTACAGTAACAAATATCTATATATGGTTATTTTTAATATCTTTTTATTTATTATACTATAAATTTGAAAAAATGAATCAATTAAAAGGTGTTGATGACTCAGAAGCATGATGTGCAACTGTATATGTGCGATTTTAAGTTTTAAACGTTTTCTAGGCTAAAAAGACTTAAATATATATACTTATCGATTTTTCCATTTCTTCAAAAAGAATTACAGTTTATCACCTAAAATTATTATAATCTTTAGTACTTAAATACCTGCATTTACTAGTTGAGTCATACTGAATTTTTCATAAAAACATGTACTAAAACACTTACTGTAATCGTACATACATTATTTATTCAGAGTAATGCATATTAAGATTGCCTAACTCTATATGTTTCCTCGAGTATTTAAATGTTATTTATAATGAATGTTATTTATACAATTCCGTATGTGAACTCTCTTTGTTGTATTAGGAGGATTCAAAAAAGATGTTTCTAGTTATACTATATTGCAGTACTATAATCATATTATAATGACTAAAATAAATGAATCCAGAATCGCAACGAGACATGTGGGTGCACAGCAGCTCAACTCGTTGCACACAACCTGCGTGCTTGGTGGAAGAAAAAGTACGTGTGCGCAAAGTACATCTGCAGCTTGCGAAAAGCCTCAATGAGCGTGTGCGCGTCTTCGAAGATTCAGACACGGATAATACAAATCTTAAGCACAAAAGAAGTAGGCCCCCACTGAACTCGCGCGCATCTCTTTCCTTCCGATTATCACGATAGCAGTTGCCCCAAAAGTGTCGCGCACTGTGAGCATCCGCTATATGCGCATTATCGTTTTCAATGCCGGGCGCGAGGATTAACAGCGTTTATTGTCCGCTGTACAGGTATATAACTTGGAGCTCGAATAAACGTGGGAACTCGGTCGACGGCGCGCGTTCTCGCCGTTCGCTTTGCTCGCCTGGTCCGCGCGCGCTTTCTTCGTAATCATAAAATCAGCATCCGTCTAATTTGATACGCGGCAATCAGTGTGCCCGGCGACTGACGAGTACTTGCGTCGGCGGCATTTCAAAAAGAGGGAACTGTCTATACATATAATCTGTCTTCGTTTGCCGCGACAGAAGCTTCGATGAGCAAAGCGACAGGATTGTCTAGTGGCTAATATTGTCTTCTCATTCGAGCTTCCATTATTTCACGCTGATAATTAATTATGCGCAAATTATTTTGAATCTAGATTGCAATTTTAAATGACGCTCCGTATCATATTATTATTATACGCTCGAAATAAATTCTCAGATCCAAGTTGGATAATTAAAAAAGGCAGGGTTCCGAGAGAGCTGCCTTCGAAAATCGTCTTTCGAACCTTCCAACGGCGCGGATCCGGATCAAGTCTATCTGTGTCAATGTTATCTAAATCCGGTCTAAAAATAAGAGTCTCTCTCTCAGCTTCCCCCTATAGCGCTCGGTGTTTATCCGCCGCATTCGCCAGATTTCGGTCGCAACGACTCTGCGCTCACATATATGCACCGATTCAAATTTATCTTTTTCTCTCCGTGCGCAGGCGTCCCACGCATATACACAGATACAGAGACTCGCGCGCGGCCAGGCCTTCGCAGAATTTGTCAAATCTGCGTGTATGTATACCTAGGTATTGTCTCACTGGGGGTTTTAGCAAGAGACGAATTCCTTGGGTAATAGGTATTATAAGTCGGTCGAAATCGCGGCTTTGGCGTAACGACGAATTAACCGGGGACTCGACGCGTCACGCAGTGGGCTAAAACACGATTATTTTTTTCAAAATAAAATAACTCCACACAAGAGATTTTCTCTATTTTTCCGCTAATCTACATTTACTTAGCTGCAAGTACATAAAAAAAATTCATCCAAAACGGTATCTCCTGTGTGGAGTTATTTTATTTTGAAAAAAATAATAGTGTTTTAGCCCACTGTGCGTCACCGCGCCAAGGAATTCGGACGCCCGCGAGCTTCTTCCACCGGATCTACTTCTCTCTCTCTCTCTCTCTCTCCTCAGTTTGACGTCATTGCTATCGGTATGACGAGCTTGTGGATGCTGTCGCAGATACGCAGCATCAGTGGTACAATGTCGCACGAATCGATCCCTCCACGTGCACTTCCGCTCTGGGGCTTCCAACGTTCTAACATCTTTGTTAGTTTTTCATCAACAATGAAAAGTTTAATTGGATGATATTCCAATAGCTACAGCAATGTTATGTATAGTTGTTTATGTGTACAACTTGTGAGCTCGAGATTAGTATTGCAAAGTGAAAAATCTTTGAAATTATAATTCTTCTCGAAATTCAAATTTTCTGAAGGGCATATGTATACTTAAATAATACTAAATATAAAATCATAAATAAAGTTTTTTCCCACGAATTATTGGATATACTTTCATCCAAAAAATGTGAAGTTCCGCAATTATGAAAAACACGAGGGAAAGAAGGCGAGCGTATTATATAGCAGTGCTCGAAGGAAGGTAAAAAAATTCTCAAGTGCACATAGCGAGCTGAACGGTATACTGCGCGTGAATTTGCGAAAGCCTTTAAAAAAATGAAATTAGCATTTACATTGGCACATATATTCTCGAAGACGTTAAAATTAACGCCCGAAAACGTTTTTGCACGAGGCTCTTCGCGAGCGAAAGACACTCTTTTATTGCGGCGCCTTAAATTTCTCGCCGAGAGAGGCGACGCGAGAGGCAAACAGAGAGAGAGAGAGAGAGAGAGAGAGAGAGAGAGCAAAAGAAAAGCACAAGAGGGCGAGCGACGAAGCGCGAAAATGACGTAGTCAGCGCTGTCCGAGTTATCGAGTCCTCGCGCACCGATGGCAGCATAGCACGAGAAGCATCGCGCCGGCTGGGCTTATCTCTCCCATATATATATAAAGACACTGCATACAGGAAAGACGGCTGCAGCAACAGGAGCACGCGGAATGATCGATCGCTCGGACTCGTGTATATAGTCGCGCGCGGTGTTTTTATTTATTTCGCTCGCTTTATATACATTTAGCAGCTCTGTATGGAGCCACTGTATAGCCGCGCGCGCGCGAAGGAGTCTCCGACACGCGTTACACAACGCGTGATTAATTACGATGCTAACGAGATGAATGGCGCTCGCTCGCTCGCGGTCCTCTATTCCTTAGCGACTTATAGAGACTTTGGTTGCGGCCTGCGGTTAATTGTCGGGGTCGGTCTTATAGTTGAAGTCTCGCGCCCGCGCTTATCTGATTGTACGCGTGGATAAGCTGTTGCGGAGTGGTACACACACACACACACACATATATATATATATAGTGCGAATAGTTTGGTCGAGCTAGAGGTGATGCGCTCGCCCGAGGATTGATGGCTGCGACTGTGCTGCTGCGCTGCTGTGGCTCAGGATTTTGATGCGGCACACGGAGATGCAGTATATAAGCGCTTCTTCTTTTCTTTTTGTGTGGATTCATTGATAATATATATAAGCGCTTGAGAGTATTGTATAGACGGATATCGTGTGGCTTGCGCGCTGCTCGTTCATTACTTTTATGTTATATTTGCACCGAGATGAGCTGCTGCCGCTCGCTGGGAAAATGTACATTTACTTTCATTGTGCGCAGTCTTGCCGATTGCTGTAATTTCTGTATATGCTTGCGCGTATATGTACAAAATGCGTGTGAAAATCGAACGGATCATGATCAAAGTACGAAATTTATTCGATGGCTTTTAGACTTTCCCCTGCTAGTTGCATTTTATATTCTAAAGTTATTTTTAAAGTAAGTTATGTACCTATGTGTACAGGTACGATAGTATTTTCCAACGAAAACATTTACGTGCTTTCGCGTAAAAAGCATATTAAAATAATTCTTATATGCGCGGCATCTTTGTATACGGAAATTTATTTGCTGAGCATTAGTATAAACACATTAAGCAAGAGCAATTAAAAATAACGCTCTCTTCATAGTTATGTTATTATCGAACGTTTATTAAACTATATATAGACAGTACGTCGTTTATATACATATAAATATTTTATTTTCAAAATACCGCACGGAAAAATGAAATTCATTTTAAAGATAATTATGTGACTATATAGGTATAACCAAACGTAGCCCTAATAATGATTAAGAATCCAAAATCTTTCCGGAGATGACGATTCGAATTCGTGCTTATACCGAATATATTACAATGTTCATTTAAATTTACAGAATTTCCATTAAAAAATATGATATGGGTCATTAAGAAGTTTTACGTTTCGGTATCACCGAGTTTAGCCCCGAGAGCTATATCATCATAATAAAAGACATTTCCCCGTATAGCGGTCGTTCACTGTAAAGCCATAATTGGGTATAAATCACAAAGCCGCACTGTATACAAGTGGCCTTACGTGGGTTTTCCTCGAACCAACTCAAGGTTACAATTATACTTATATTCCATCGTATAGTATACTTATATATCTTAACATTTTTTCAATGCATTTTTTTGCTCTTCCATTGTACACAATCAACATTTGAACAGTCCGAACTGCGGTACAATTACTACAAGATTAAGAGAAATAATCGTTATACGCGTATACTTTTAACGAAATATATTTATATAAAGACAGAGACTAATTTGAAGAAAAAAAAAACAAACTCTGACACCATGCACCTTTGGTAATGACGTATAAATATTACGTACTTCCAGTTACCTCAAATTTTCATCAAAAAATCTGTTGCAGTGCGAAACAATAAGCAAAAAAATCACAATGCAACGATCACTTTGGACGCGCTCAAAAGAGCAATAAAGAAATAAAGGAGAGTCGGTTATAAGGGAAGCTTAAGGAAAATATATGCGACAACGGTATATATATCGTCCATGATGAATAATCCTTCCCGTTCACTATAAGCGCCGGCACCGCGCGCGCGCATCAAATGCAGAAGAAAATCTATTTTTCCCTCGCCTATACGAGCCGCGGCTGCACGTCCTGGAAAGAGTCAGCATCGCTCCCAGTGTATAAAGTAGAAAGAGGCCGACTCTCGTCGGGCGGCCCTTCGCCGCAAAGACAAAAGGCCTGCACATATTTAAAGCGCATAGATACGAAAGGGAATTAGCTAGGAGGTATATATACCCTAGAAACGTGCTTTTGCGCTCCTTAACGTTTTTTTGTTTCTAATGCTCTCTCTCTCGCGTATAACGTGACGATTGAGAATTGCCGAGAAGATGACGGATAAAGATGGCATAGCGAGTGGGTGTAGGATGGGAGCTGGGGTTAAGGAGGAAGTTGCAGCGCTTCCCAGGGCCCAATCCTTAATGGAGAATTAAGTCGGTGAGCCGCGCTCGCCACGGCGGTATACCTGATTAGCTGCACTCCAGCTTCATTCGTGAGCCGCGACAATCGCACCTTAAAAATCCCTGCATGTGCGCGCACATATACATATACATAGTTTATATATATATATATATATGTAGCTCTATGCTCGTAGGCGGATTGTATATGGACAATTCCAAATCGAATCCGTATTATTCATTTAGGAAAAAAAACACCGATAAATTCAGGCCTTTTATCTGCGTCACCAAAATATTCATGAAACATGCACGGGGAATGCATTTTTTATTTGATATTGATTTAGCATAAGCAGTTCTAAAGTATATTCGTGAAGGTAGATTCATCAAGTTTTTCACTGCACCGATTCAGTTATCTGTTATATGCAAAGTATTTGTGCAGAATTCATAAACAACTCGAATTTTTAATTTATGTGTAGTCTATTGAGTAAGTGTTGATAAAGAATTCCGAAAATGTTCTGTATGCGTATATTAGTTTCACTCATTTCCAAATATGCACGATTCACTCCCTGCATTCTATATACGTCTACCGCACATATTTTATACCGCGGCGTTACAGAATCATAACGCTCATGTACAACTATTCTTTATGAATTGACCATATTAATAAGGAATTCACATTTGCAATTATTTAACCATTCGCATTTGTTTCGCGAAAAGGAACCGCACGTCGTACTTTGATACGCGCAGATATGCATTTGCTATACGAAAACAGCTTCCGCGAAAGGGATCACATATATAGACTATTGCTATACGCCGCCGAAAAGTATGCCCGGAATAGAGAAAATGCAGGATGTATATAAAGCGAGAGAATGAAGAGCTAGAGGGAGAGGAGAAAGGAATCATTATATATAGAGAAAAGGGCCGATCGCTGCTCAGACTTCTCGGAAGAGCGTGCAGCAGGCCTCAGGTTACGTTTGCGCAGCGCAGCTATATATATATATATACTATGTACAAAGTTCCCGAAGTGCAGACCAGCTGCGCCACGGCGGCGGTCCCCTGCTGCTCGCGCCGCCTCCAGGAAGCAGGCCGCCGCCGCCGCCGCCGAGGTCAACGATTCGCGCAGCGGGGCGGTATCACCCGCAACTGCTCTCTGCTCTCTCTCTCTCTCTCTCCCGCGAGAGCTTCCTGCAGGGAGTTATATATATGAGCAAAAGAACCGCGAGCTGCACCGACTCGAGCTTCCCAAAGGAAGAACCGTGCGCGATATTCTCCCTATGTATGCTATACCGCGCGCTCTCTTCCTTTCGATGCGGATTGGGAAATATCGCGAAGCTGTATATACGATGACTGCGGGTCGTATATATATGGTTTGGCTCGCGATCGAGCTGCCAAATTGTGCGGCTTTGCGGCTTATGATTAAAATATCTATACACGTTGTGTTAATTTACTTAACATTTTCATAAGTAAATGTTATATATAAAATTATTCTTTTGCATTAATTGCTCAAAAGAAATATTAACTGCATATGTGTATATGGGTTAAGGAATCTTTGAAGCACAACAGATTCAAGATAATACTTATTTTCAATAAAGGCGTGTAAATGTCTATCAATGTTTAGGTCTGGTATAGCGCGATGCGTCAGGCGCGATGATCGCACAGGTATGTAGATGAGACATGATTTAGCGATATTTAGTTTGACACATATCAGAAGAATATTATTGATTTTCCTCGAAATCATTATTTATATATAGGTCGATTTTTATTTATTTTATTATTTTCCAATACTGTATACAACATTACAAAGTCAAGAAAGGAATCCACAAACTTTTTCATCCTCACAATATAGATGTAACATACAAAGCGCATAGTAAGACGTGTGCATGCTTTTTAATTAAGTAATACTTTCTACATGTAGTATCCTATTAGCAAGCTTTATTCCTATGACATATATATACTTTTTGAAATCGATGTTTCTATACGATATATTCGAGACAAAGACAACCGTTCAAAAAAATTAAGCAGAAAAATTATTTACACGTAAGAATTATAATGTAACGCAAGTTTTATATAAATCTTGAAAAATCACTCTATACACTTGACTTGCACGTGTGCATATAGTAAGCAGAGGATATGAATAAGACCTCTTGAATAGACGATCTTACATCCGAATGACGCACGATACCTGTTTCGAATCATCGCTGTACAAAACAAATTTTTCATTGATAAAGTACGGTCAAGCTTAAAGATTGATAGGGTATATTTACATACATTTACCGCTCCTCGCGTACACTGCACACACACACACACACACACACACACACTGATTATGAATGACATGCATTCATGCGGATATCAGCGGGGCATGATAAATGACTTTGCCGGTTCTTCGATCCGAGTCCCTTATTCATTTATACACACACCCATACATATATAAGCGACGTGTATACGTATAAAATTGAAAGTGAAACGTGGTTGTTGCGATGACGTGTCGGTCGTGAAAAACCAGGAGGGATTAAGTCACGGAAGAAGGACATGAGTATGTCGTCGTCCGGCGCGAGTATCTCGACGATCAGAGAGAAAGAGAGAGAGAGAGAGAGAGAGAGAGAGAGAGAGAAGAAAAAAAGATGTATACAGAAAAATGGAACGTGACGTGTAAGAGTAGAGGTGCGCGATGCGCGTGGGAATCGGAATAGGAAATAAGCATGAATCATCCCGCGGTCGCACTTTCTTTATACACTTCGCGGCACGCTCCTCGCTCGTGTTTCCTTTTCCAAGTGTTTAGGCGTCTACGAAGCGTCGGAGTGAAGTAGTTGCACGTCATGACGTCCTGCACTGACTGTTGCCGCGTATATAGTATCTCGGGAGATTCCCCGCGCGTTACTATTACTTACCGACCTGTGTCGCGCACGTCATTTATCTTATTCGATGGTGCACGAGGATTTCTATGCTTTGCGCTTTAAACTCTCTGTGTTACCGCGGATGTTTAACGAGTCACGCGGGTGACAGCTCTTATGCAATTGGAACATATATATATATATGTGTTGAATGGAAATTGCTCGCGGAAGCTATTTTCTTTACGTAAAATACAGTTTGGCCGCCCGTTTGGCAATAAATATGTATGTTGGAGCTGTTTCACTTTATATAAAAGTTGACAGCATTGGATTTTGACTTTGAAAGAGCGAGCCAAGTGCACAGTCACTTAATCATTATTATATGCATATGCATGCAAATCAAAACACTTTATGATATAAAACTAAGTATGTAAGAAGTATAATGTGTATAAGAAATTATCCAAACCCTTTACGCTAGATGCTTCATACTTTTTAAAAATAACAAAATGAATCCAACTTATTTTGCAAGAAGTTTTTTTTATAGCTGTATGATTCTCACCGAATAAAACGTATTACGCGATTGGCAGCTCGCATGACTTATCTTATTATAAGTATATATATATATGAGAATTGTAGGAATGCGTCTATATAGAATTTTGTTTAATTTATCACGAATTAAGCTCTGTATCGAAACTTATATATATATACAGTGATTGTTTAGAACATGTAAAAGAACTTTCATTCTGTTGAATATACGACCGTAAGACCAATGCGCGTAACACTGATTCAATAAGTTCATGCATCTTTAAATATTTCTTTATCTGCCCTATATATATATACGATAATCCAGCGTGTATAGTAATGATCAATATATTTTCGTGAATACCCAAGTTCCCCTCGCGTTATCACAAAGTAAGTGGAACTATACAGTTTCTCTGGAATTTATAATATAAAAGAAAAGAAGCAGGCACTAACTCGAGATAAGGCTCTGCGCCGTCATGTTGAATTTTGTTATTTCTTTTTCGAATTTCGCGCAATAAAGAGAAAGTTGCATTGTGAGAATAGTCCACTGCTTAAAATGGCAATTACCCGTATACATGTGCCATGTGCACTGAAAATATATACGTTTCGAAAATCGTCATTTTGACTGTGCACGAATAGACCCAGGTATCCCACGTGTGTATAAGCCAAAACATTCTAAATCATATAGCTGAAATCTTCTTTACTAATTCCGCACGGAACAGTGCACAAATAGCCGCTCTGGCATCGCACGTCTCTCGTCCCTATATATTTGTATAGCTACGATGTGGCACATCCTGTCACTTATATAGGTACCATCCGCCTCGCGGATCGAGAGCGAGAGTCTTTTAACGGTGCAGTCGGTATATACATAGGTAGCCGCAACCGCGCGCTGTCTATTCGGTCAAAAGGAAAAGTGAGAGCTGAGCGAACGAGGAACGTTATAATAGCCGCGTAATGCGTATACATATCTCGTGGATGCAGAGATGATTCGATTCTACATATGGAAAGTTATAATGTAACGAGCTTCATTAATTACGTCTCGATCATTAGCGAGTGGGGGGAAAATGCTAATTTATCCGGGCGGCGAATATATCTCATTTTTCTTTGCGGTCCGAGCGTCGCGTTGAGGAATTGCTTGCGCGGAGCTCGATATTATGGAGATATGAGATATGTTTCCAGGGGGTGATGTAAGATTCGTTAATCGAATCGCGGTGCGTTAGAGCAATTAATGATGTAACGTGGGGGGACTGCACTGTCTTGGTAACCGATGCTTCGATAAAGCGCTTGATTGATTTTTATTTATTTTGATTATACCGAGTTTCTCGGGAAGTCGTATAGCGGCTCGTCCGCATTGGATTTTAACGACTATTTGATGTTTCTTAATTTATGCGCTGATTCATTCTCCGACGATTGTAAGATGAAAGTCTTCGACGCTATTTGTAAAAATGAATTGATTTTTTTCCTGGAAAATGATGAAAAGGTAGTTTGGAAAAGGAAATTGTACGAGAACATATATGTAGAATAGTTTTTCGGTAAAAACATTTGCATAACTTGGAAATACTAACTTACGTTCCTAATGAATCATCAATTTTATTGATAGTTATTTTTTTTTTATTAACGCTATATATTTAAGTAAGTATTATCATAAAACTATACGTGCTTCTACGTATAAACGAAATTCACTTGAAAAGTCTATTTTGAATATTTTCTTTGCGATATAATATTATATAATAATGCAGCTTCGGTGAATCGTCCAAAAATAAAGTAATAAAAGTAAAAGACGAAGAAGATGCAATAACTTGTTTCAGTCGATGTTCTGCCCAATTATGTGAATTTCGTACAAATTTCGTCAGCATAATGCATGAAAAATTCTCATATGAAATAAAAGAAAACCTCTAATAGTCTTTGAATCGCAAATATACACTCGAGATGGCTCTTGAACAACAATACACCAAGCAATCAGTAAATTCCTCGCGAATAAAAGCCAATTTAACATTTATCATCGTCTATATACACACCGCATTGATCATTCAAAAACACTGTTATTTTTGCATGTGATGCAAAGTCGACGATTGAATCAGCGGCCGAGCAAGAGAAGAAAAACAAAAACACAGACAGGCGTTACACGCAGAGAGCAACAAAGAGAACTAGAAAGAAAAAAAACTGCAGCTGCGCGGAAAAAGAAACTGAACTCACGGCATATTTCCGTGAGGTTCGCCAACGAACTCGTGGCTTCTCCTTCTCTCCCTGGATTCGTCCAAGTCAGCGATTGTTTAAACAAATGCTATTATGCAAGAGCCGCGAGAGAGTCGGTCGCTATAATAGTCGATCCACCGCTTGCGCGTGCCAAAACGGTTCGTTGCGCGCATGATTCATCGTCTCTCTCTCTCTCTCTTGTTGCTGCTGCTGTTTGCTGCGCTACGATTCGGTGCAGCAGCGTCAATGATTCAATTTACTCTGTCGCCTGGTATATAGTTTTCTCACGCGCAACCGTCGGCGTCGATTAAGAGCATCAGGTGCAGACCGCGAGTTCTATACCACGAGGCCGAAACTAAAATAACATATATACACATGGGCTCTGCGCACGCTTTTCTTCTCTCTTTTCGATGCATTCGACTTTGTGTATACAGATATATTATCGGCACGATCCGTATAGTATCTAATCCGAGAAATTCTAGTTCATATATATATATATATATATTTGTAGAAATAATGTTAATGATTAATCCACGTCGAGCGAATTACTCAATGGATCTTAAGCAAATTTTCAAAAACACTCCTACACGATGCACAGCGAGTTCGTTAACCTCAAGGCCAAAAATGTATATATATATAGTATAAGCGTGAAAATTGAATGGCATGCAGCGATATAATTATATTCCACATTGTAGGCACTCGCAGCGAGTGTCCAAGTTGTCCAAGTCGATATTTGTATATATCGAAAGACGCCGGGCGAGTTTCCTGTAAGTATATATATATATATATGCGCATAATATATCCAGACGCGCTTACCAGTAGCGCTACATCGACCAGCCTCACACGAGAATAGATCTTTGTGATGTTGATCTCGCGCCTGGTTTATATGCATAATATGTATATTCGAGTCAGCTAATGCCGCCGCGTGCTTTTCGTCCGCTTTCTTTTTTTAGAGCCGCGGCAGCTTTTTCATCGAACGCAGAGACTTTGGCTCTCGATATCGGCGTCGCGACGGCCTATGCCACCGCGGCGTTCATGTTTACGCTCTCTCTCTCGCTCTCCTTTTTGTCGAAAATAAGAAGCTCGCTTTTAAAATCGAGTTTTATGCGTCGCCGCGGCGACTCGAGCTTTTTTTTTATCTTCTTTCTCCCCCTCCTCCTCCACCGCAGGCGCGACGTCCCCCGTTTTATTTTAGATGTGTTTGCGCGCTTGGGGCGATTTGAAACCTTTCGTATGGGTGTCTGTACATATATATATAGTGATTTAATATATATACGAGTCTTTGGATGTTTTCTTTTTCTTTTTTTTTTTACGATCGAGGAGAGAACGTATAATAGTGGATATAGGCAGTGAGTGTTGGAAGATCGGACTGAGCGAAGAATTAGAATTTCTGGTAATGGGCACAAGTTGGGTTTTCTATAGAACTCCGCCATTCATAACACTCATAATATTTACTGAAAATACAGAGTGTATTTCGTGCCGGGCGTATATAGTCCGTATGCTTATATTCCTGAAATCTGCTGTCTTGATAGTTTCCCGGAACGCGGCCTGCACACGTTCATCGCTGCGCAATTTCAAATATTAATATATGCAATCTTTCTTAATTCGTTGCCCTCCCTTCACTTTTCTCGATTCTCCTATATATATTCATTGTGTGGATAATCTATGTAATCGCACCAAATAAAGAACGAGCTTTTTATTTGATAAATACGTAGCTTATATATATATAGATTTTATATTTCTTCGTTAGATGTACATAATGAAGCACGAGCTGTAGTTGAATCAATTGGATATAGTTCGTGCGTAGTCCCGGTCTCGTCGTACCGGACTTGTTCTACTTGAGACCCCATATAGCTCTCATCTTCCCATTCCATGTCTACTGCGACATTCAATTCCTCCAAACAATGACGCATATAAGTCGCGGACAAGGGATATATATAATGAATCCGAGATCACGGCGTGTTCTGCAACTCTTGTACGCATATTATATTTCACAGGAAAAGCACACAGCATCATCTCGCGTCTAGATAGTGTATAAACAACCAGCTAAACACATTTTTCCCTCCTGTGTTTGCACGTGCGCTCTGCGCATCATCACCCCGCGACAAAGGTGAGAAAAAATTCCACTCCGTATATACATCGCAACGATATTAGCAGCAGCAGCAGTAGTTCGCCGCCGGCGCGCGATAAGCCTAATAGCCGAGGACTCGCGGGTCGTATCGACGGAATCATATGAGGAGAGAAAAGGAAGAAAGGCCACGCGAACAAAAGCAGAGAGACGTGCATCGGCGGACCTTCGTCGCGCGGTCGCTGGCGCGCGCGTAACCGTCTATATAGGCGCGGCGTAACTCGGCTCTGTGCCCGTGAACTTCGCGCGAGCCTCCTCTCTCTCTCTCTCTCTCTCTCTCTCTCCTTCCCTCGCCTCTCCCGCGACTGTAAGTATATATACATGTACCCAAACGCTGCTGCTGCTGCTGTCGCGCGCTTATCTTGCACGCGGGACTCGTGCTCCACTCCTATAGCGACTACTCGAGACACGCGGCGATCGTAAAAGCGAGCAATGTCACGTTGTTTTAACTTCGGTCGCGCTATACGTGGACGTCGGGCGATGACGCGAGCTCTGCTCTGCAGGAATGACAAAGATGAGTTTTTCTGACTGCTGCGAGGGAGATGTATTATGCGATGTGGTGCTGAGAGAGAGAGAGAGAGAGAGCTGCACCGACGGTCGCTTAAAAGCTCGGAGCTTTGTCAAAGACGCGCAAGCTCGCGGAATGCATGTCGCATCACGGACTGCAGCATCAGCTCGCAGCGATTTTAAGCGCGCGCGGGAAAACTGCGCCCGAGCTGCTCCCGGGGAGAATACGTGTCTCAACAGCTCGTGCCCGGCTTTTTGCAATTGCATGTATACTTATAAGCTGCGATTTCGCATTTCGGACATATATAACCTCGGTGGAAATTAGAGACGCACGCTCAGACGTCGTATATATATATGCGCTTCTTGACATTGACGTCGAACACCGTTTTTCAATATGTTTATTGTTCTTCTTGAGAAGTATTTTTAAAATTTTGTTTTAATAAATTTGTATTAAAAATAACATAGAATAAAACATAATTCCTTTTGGAATGAATTAAACTGATCGAATTCAAATAAATACTGCACCGTATATGATCTATGATGCATTTTTTGCAATAAGCTAAAAAAATATTCAATCGCGATTCAAATGTATCTTATATAGAACAAACAAAAAAATGATCAATCCGCAAATATAATTTAACTAACTTAATATTATAATAAAAACAATCTATAATATCGACGAGAAAATATTTCCAATAAAAGAAAGTTTCACCAAAACCTCCGAGCGCATGCTTCATCAAAAGCTCTATCTATTCATCGTTATTCGTTATGATATCGCGTTACTTGCCAGCACATGTATTACATAATATCGTCGATATAGAAAAAAGAAAGTGCGATCATAGTAAATCGCGCTCTAGGTAAATCTCTAGTAGCCGAGGCTTTTGGTAGCTCCCTCCGTATATAAGAGCGCAGCTGTATCGTCGCACGGCGCGGACAACGAGCCAATAACTATATCAATTTCGCCGCGACGCTCGCTTTAATTCCTTATAATTGGAAGCGAGATTTACCCACAAGGTGAGCGAGTGTGTATGCGTGTCTGCTGAGAGGTGCCAAGCGCTAATCAGGATATATACCGCTGTATTATCGATCTTCGATATTGTTAAAATCTTATAATTATTTTTATAAAATAGCGAAAGGATTATAAGAAACAAAACTGATTGTAGTAATACAATATTAAACGAGATTAACGTGTTTCGACAGTATCATCTACTCTCGTAAGATTGAATTTCCTAAAAGAGAGAACGAAACACATAAGTGCGAGCGTGGTACATTACTTACGAGACTGACCGAGTCATTATGAGAGAGAGAGAGAAAAAAAAAAAGAATGGCATCATCACAGGCACATATATAAGAGCTGTGCGTTATGGGCGCGGAATAAAAGCCGCCGGTGCTTGGAGGCGATATATTTTTGTAACCCCGAAGTAGAGAAGCGCGCGTGTAAAGCTCAGCTGCTGCTGCTGCTGCTGCTACCGACTACTACTACTGCGGCGGCGGCGGCGGCGGCTTCTCGAGCTTGCCTCGGCTCTCTATTAATATCCGTAGCCGCACGGGTCTGGCTCTCTTGCCGTGCGACCGAGCTGCCGCCACCGCTGCTGCTCCTACTCTGCTTCCTCGCGGCCGCAGCCAGAGCCGCGATTTTCTTTCCCTCCCCTACCCGCTCTGTCTACCGATGTTGGCTCTTTTTTTTTTTAGGAATTTATTTGGGAGGATAGAGTGGATCGGTGCGCGTGACGCTTACGAGATTGTGGGAGGAAGGAATTTTGGTTGGGATATCATATATATCTTCGGAGTTTGTTCTATTGATTTAAGTTGGGCTTTTTTTTTCGGGGTGAATGTATCTTTTGTACATTATGTACGTTTTTCAGAGTATTGTATATAGCCTGTCACGAGGAAATAATCTTTGCGTTTCAGGCATTTTTCTCGTTTTTATTAAAAACAGAAACAAATTTAAAAAAAAACGTTGACAAGTGTTTACGAGATTTTTGCGATGCTTATAATGAACTCGGGGGAAAAAGAAAATGTGAAAAAGCCTACATTCGTTTCGTTAAAACGTCTACTTCGTCCATTCAAAATCGTTTCTTCTAACATTTGTTTACTCGAGGTAGCGCTTGCGGCGTTCTATATAACAGAGCGGTATATTTTTAGAATTTGACGGATGTCTACCGTTTATTTATTCGTGGATCCTAGCAATTTAAGATTGAAAAATTACTTTACATTTACTATTGACTTCGCGCGTCATTTACGTATATTATGTATACTTGCAATTTATATTAAAGAACTTGATATAGCGATAAACAAATAAATTATTAAGTACGGAAAATTATACAGCACGATACTATTTCAATGCGGGTCACACATATGCGCGCATTCACATTCTGCTCTTCTCAATATCTGTTTCCCAAACATTGGAAAAAAGAAAACTAGTTCAGCCTAAATCGTTTGCTGCCGGATTCCACTACTCTATATATTATATACTCTGCCAATTGAAAAAAGAAGCCATACTATCCCGTCCCCTTGCATATATATATATGTATATACATGTACACGTCAACAAAGCATCGCGCAGAGTTCACGCGTAGAACAACAAACCGGGCTAACACGCGCACATAGGCCTGGCGGGATATCATTTCAAAACATCGAGCTTTTTCGTAAATCGCTCGTATCCGCGAGCAGCTGAGCCGCCGTCAGAACACACACGCACCGCGGCAGCTAATCCAAAAATTTTCGCTTCGACATTCGCGCATATACAGTGCGTATATCTATATACGTGTATACACATTCCAAGGCGGATGTTTCGTTTATATAGACAATATCTGGAGCTCGAAGGTCGCGCATCTTTCGCAAAGGTCGCATGAGAGGCCGCGTGCTACTCTGTATAGGAGTTGTCAGACGAGGGCGCGGGCCCCGACGATAGCGAGACCCGCGTAGCCCGTAACCCTGACCATATGTACGTCGCCGCTATCGCCGCCTCGGAAAAGCGCGAGGTCCCCATAAACGCCCGTATAGCACGCGGTCCGTAGCGCTGGCCTTTTCCGTTGCAGCCTTTCGTCAATTTCTCGCTGTAATATTGACGCTTCTCTGCGGGCTATCCTCGTTTTTTCTAAAGGCCTGCGGCAATCTTATATATATAGGTAAGGAGAGTGATCGAGTACGAGTTACAGGGATATATTCTATTAAAGGATAATTGGGTTATGGGGATAACTCGATTAAGATGTATAATGCGACGATTAAGAAGCTCGAATGATTTGCGATTTTTTTTCGTTTTTAAAAGCTGCGCGACAAGTCGGTTATGTTCTACATTGGAATCTAAATTATTTGCGGGAGATTCTTGTTTTTTCTTAAAATAAAGTTCATCGTAATATAAACTATTGAAAATGTGTAAAAGAAAAAGAAAGCGTTTATAAATAGGACAAGAATATCTCTTGGTATCTTCATCTTAAACATAAAAATATATATTTAGTAATATCAAATAACGCAGAATGTAAATTTGAAACTTTGCTATTTATAATAACGCGGCTCTCGCTCTGAACAATTTGTACATCCACTTTTTTCTGAAAAGAAATTTTCGAGTGGTTCCATATTTTGTACCGTAATACGCCGCCGAGTTTCTCGTCCCTGTCTTCCGTCTGAATCGGTACGTCCATGTATATATAGGTACACGGGACGAAGCAACCAAATATATATATATGAATGATAAACGACCTTACTCACTAATGTTTTTCTCTCGACTTTGATTTTTATTTATTCGTCGCGCGTCAAGTATATGGCGAGGAGCCCTTGACTCGTCGCCTTCCTTTTTTTTTCTTTTTCGCTCCCGCAGCATTTGAGGCCCTTGTATATAGCGAGAGAATCTTGATTTAAGGAGGTTCTATATAGCGAATACATATAACGGTAAAGAAATGATGAAATTTTGTATACAGGTTAAGTTTTGCGCGTAAAAAGCACACACCAAGTTTCAGAAGGCTAGGGTACCTTAGAGCAGAGAAATAAATGTTTTAATTTTTCACTTTTTATATAGGCTCTTATAGATAAATGCACTTTCGACGTATTCGATTACGTATTACAAAACAATTTACTATAAGATTGGATCGAATTTTTTTCATGTGATACGATAATATCTTAAGATTCTGTGTTGATTTAAAAAAATACTTTGAGGGTACCTAGAATATTCATAATAAATTGAGGAATAAGAACTCAGGCGATGTATTATTTTATAAATAGCATCAAAAATATTTTCGGTGGAAAATTATCATTTCAAACTTTGTGAAAATCTACTTAAAAATGAAATGTTTTAATTTTCGTAAATTCATAGCAGATCTGTGTCAAAAGAAAAACATATAAATACGCGCATTTGGTTTTACATTTTTTAAACCCTGCTAAAGGTATTTTGCAGCTGTTTAAATAATACTAAGTACATGTTTGCACACAGATTCGAAGATATTGATAAATTATTTTGCACATTTTCATCATCAATTTTTTGAGTAATCGCAATTTTAAACTGTATGGATTTAGAGCAATGGCCTTACGTCTCTCTATCTTTCTCTTTCTTTCGCGTTTTGATAGAACCTCCTTAAAGTAACGATGGAATCCACCCGCATTATTTTCAGATAGTAAGGATGCGCTCGGCCAGATGGAATCGGTTATCGACTTGAATTTCGCTTTATGTAGCGCAAAATGTATAAATACTTGCAACACAAATGCTTTCTAATTAAATTGTATCATCGAATCGATCGTCAAAGTTAATCCTACACCATCATAGATAGAAATAGCGTAACCAAATACTAAAAAATTATTCTCACTATAAATAAAATATGAAGAGTCGTCCTCGATCGGTCACTCTATACTATCTTCGCATCCAAAGCGAATTCAGATGTATATAAAAAAGAAGGAATAACGTGAAACGTCAAATAGCGAAGCGAGACGCGATCAATCAGTAATTTAAGAAGATAGAAAATCCGCTCGTCGCACGAAAAGCCATCACCGTCGTTAAACGCGCGCGACTGTATCTGTCCAGTCTGAAAATCGGCGCGCGGCCGTGCAGCAAAGAGACGTATAAAAAAAAGAAGCGCTCGAGCGAAGAAAAGGAAGAAGAAGAAGAAGAAGACGAAGAAGTGAATTTATACGCGCGAACGGATTAGCGTGAGCAAAAGAATCCCGAGAGTTCGGAGAGCGGTTATTTTTAGTCGCGGATCTCGAGAGGAGCAGCAGCAGCAGAGAAGCAGCAAAAGAGGAGCAGCAACGGCAGCCGAAAAGAATACCTGCGGCTTCGTAAAAAGAGATTGACAAAAAGTCGAACGGGACAAACAAGCGGAGGGAGAGAGAGAGAGAGAGAGAGACTGGGGCCGAGGTAAAGGGGAATCCGAGCCAAAAGACGCCCACGTCCGTCGCCACGTTTTTCGCCCGTGTGTGTGTGTGTCCCTCTGCACGCAGCGAATTGTTCCTCGGCTCGCGCCTGACGCTTTATATATATATATATATATATATATATACACGCTTATAGCTTTTGCGCTCGGCGGCTACCGTGTCGTATAGTCTCTCGCCCTCGCCTCGCGTAAACAAATCGCGCGCGGGCTCGTAATCGATTACGTCGACAAGCTCTCCGCTGTATTATAAAAGTAGAGACAGCGACGCAATTGTTGCGCGCGCCGTTCGCGTGGAAAATCGTTTCCTCGCTTAATAACGAAATACTCGCTCTATTCCCGCAGTTTTCTTTTCTTTTTTTCTTTTTTTCTTTTATCGCGCTGCTGCTGCTGCTGAGCGTGACTCGCGATCTCTGCGCTTGTGACAAACTTATGGCAATTGAATCGCATTAAAAGCAGCGCGATAAATGAGAAAAAGAACTATGTAAGACGTATACATAAATACGGAACTGGATTGTCTATATGTTAGCTTCCTCTGAATGAGATACACCTGATCTGTACATTCTTAATTTAAGTAATCGATGATTTTAATGAAATTTGAAATATATTTTCTACAATTATAAAATGAATTATTTATTGAATGTCGCATTGGGAGATCACAGATTGATTATTATTAGTATATTTTTTTTGAATTTTCAAATTGAAAACTATTTATATGACATTTCATATACCGTGCAGTTTAGCGTCATTCGCGCATGCAATGCCGGCAATTCAGTTATATATATATATATGCCAATGAAGTTTTTGCAAGCTGCCACTATATGCACATTGTATATGTATGTATGCTCAAGAAGAATGCGCGCGAGCAACAAGGAATTTAATAGATCCGTTTACTGTTTGATAACTTTAACGATCGCCCGCACAAGTCATAAAGCTGCACTTTGGAACAAAGTAACCGGCCACGCGGCGGCAGCCTCCACCTCGAGTATAATTCGCTTTATCGTCCCCCTCGGCTCTTCAACTCCCACATAATATGTAATGTACATCATTCACGCTTTACAAGCTCGCAGAACAAAATTTCAGGCGGAAAATCGGAAAGAAATCCTTTTCCGCAGCGATTCGCGATCGCGACACGTTCGCTCGAATCGGCTACTTTTCAAGCGGCGGCAGGCGAACGCGTTAAAGGACTAGCGCGTGGGCTCCGATTCGCGGCCGATCGTAAAACCTCGAAATTTACGTGCGCGCCGCGCAGTCCTCGTAATGCGCACAAGAAATGATATCGCCAAGCCGTAGACTTTCACGCGGACTCGGCCGCCGTCGCCGCGTATCGCACTGCGCGTTTTAGCGTGACTTTTAACTGGGGAAACCGTTGCAAGCTATATAATACAAGCTCTCTTGGGTCCCGCGAGAGAGTCCATAGCTTACGGCAACTTATGGCTGCTGCTGCACTACTTTGTTAGCTGCGCGCCGGCCGAGTCTAATGAGGCCCCGAGTTATGAACAAATATGGAGCGATTCAAAATGTGTTAGGGAAATCAGTCGAATGTGCGGTGTGGCAGACCCGCGCGAAAAGTGCAGTATGCGCGGACTAATTCAGCGAGTTGCCTCTCCCCCTTCCCCTCGACCCATGTCAACATTTCTGTATGAATATTGATGTGTGCTATTATATCCGGGACACCAGGATATTCGAATTTTACTTTAATGGAAAAAACGCGTGATTCAGGGTATGTATATATTGGCTAACTGTTATTGTTGATGACTACTGGGGAAAAGAATGAGAGGAATTACTTTTCCAAGCTGCACAAATGTTTTGGTTTAAAGTCGCGCGCGGTGCACTCTTATGTATATTCGGACGCGGTATCAATGTTGTACTACGCGTGTGTATCATAAGAAGGTTTAAAATAAAATATTTCCTCGTATATGCATTCGAAACACGAGCGCCCGCAGGCAAATATATACTTGTGCGATTCCACATACTGGTATATGACTAATTATAATTTTTTAATGGCCAAGTACGTTCAATGCGTATAGAAAAGTCAATAAGAACAATGATCGAAGTGTATTACACGATGACTAATGAGATTGTATTAGGAAGGTTAAGTTAACGCGAGCCTGCACCAGCCTGAATAAATCTAACCCCATCATTCTTTCGTTCTTATATAGAATAGGCATTTATATATCCGGTGCTTCTATTCTCGCGCAGCGGCCGCCGCACCGCAACGAAACCCCAAAGATCCCCGCCGCGCACGACTTTTCAAGTCTATAATATATATATAATGAACGAGCTCGCGTTCTACTCCGAGCGAGACTGCGAATACATCGTCCCTCTCTCTCTCTTGCAAATTCACACCGCCACGCGCGAAGCACACGATTCGCGTATAATATCCCCCAGCTGCTTTCCATTAACGCAGCGGCGGCGGCGGCGAAAAAAGAAAAGCTCCCGACGAAGCCGCTGTCGTCGTCGTCGTTGTCGCTCGCTGCGCGGATATGGAACGATCGCTCGACGCAAAAGGAGGAATAACGCGGGTGGCTTTGCTTGCCTGCGCTAATTAATTTCTCAACCTGCCCCTCCCACCGTCCCCCCGTGTGTACGTGTTCGCGTGGCAATAATTATTATACTCGTACGCTGCTAAACCTCGCTGAATTTCCCGTAATATAATTATGTATAATGTACGCCAGCTGAGGCGCATGTATAGAGCGAAGCTCGTGTGTGCGTTTGAGAGCGAGCTCGTCGAGGTGAATACGGCGATAAGCGATAAGGTTGGCCGCGCGGTTACGGCGCCGCTCTTTTGGCCTTCGATGCGCATCCCGCCCCCACGCGCCGAGCCGCGCGAGTCGCGGTGGTAACTCGGACTGACGAAAGCCGCAATAATATTTATATTCTTAAATACAACTATATGCTCCTTCTGTAAATATCGTGCATCATCGCGCATACCGATTGTACTGTGTACTAAAAGACAATGTAAATTTGATTGGCGAGAAGTTATTCATTGGTATATAACATAATGAAACGCTATCGTAGTGTATCTATATATACATTTATATATATATACATATAATAAAGATTGGACTGAACATAGATATAACATATATAGTGAAGATTCCTCTGCAGGAAATCGTGACAATCTTGTGTATTTTGCGATCTCAATTTTGAAAGGGAAAATCCACTCTCGCGTAGAGAGAACGTCTTTGCTTATTGCACGTGCATATACACGTCGTCCGAGTCATGGATGTGTGCATATATATGTCCGTTGAGCTTACGGACCGTTGACATACCAAAATGTATATGCGTTTTACAAAGTCGTACGGAACCGGGTCCGCTAATGCATAGACATATGCACTCGCCAGTGTGTCGCCAGAATTATGTATACACGCAATGGAGAAGTATATAGAATAGTAGCCGCGCAGCGAATTAGGGAAGGTGCAACGGCGGCGAAAGCATTGCGGACGCTTATACACTGTATACGTATCTTTTGACCGCTGCTGATGCGCAATGAAAATTATTGTCTGCACAAAGCATTATATATACGCAGTCTCTACCGCTAATCCGGACTTTTCGTTCGAGGTGAGCATTTAATATGTATATACCTATATCGAACGGCAAAAATCAATTTAGTTCGGGCCTCTCGCCGATTTATATATAAAAGTGCTTTCTTTGATCGCGTACGTATATGTATCCGTCGCACATCCTTCGCTCGGTTTATGCGCGTTCTATATGTGCCTGCACGTTCAAACTCTCATGTCAAATTAGTCCTCGGGTTTTACGCGAGCTGCGGCTATAAGAGCATTTCTAAAAGCAAGCCCGTATTATCCGTACATTTTACGATGCCAGTACGGACAGATTAGAAATGCTTATGCGCTTCCAATTCTATTATACATTGTGTTATGCCTGCATTGCATTATATATAAAGCGTATCGCTATAATAGCTTTTGGATAATGTGCGGAAAAACAGTTGTAAGAAAAATGTATACGAGATGCGCGCACTTGTTCGCGATGTACGAGCATTATAAGTATAACGAGTAAATGAACGGGCGCGCGACCTTGAAAACCAACAGCATAGCGGAGCAATTAAAAACATTTCTTTGTTTTTCCTCACCGCGGAAATCCAATGAAACCGCATCGGACGCAAAACGTATAAAGTCTATATATGTTTATGCAAATTTTTCACGTTTTAATATGCTAAGAAACTTGTCAGCTTTTACTCATGCTTTTAGCTTATTAGTCACGGTCTTCGTAAGTACTTTGAGCGAATTCGCTTAAACTCGCGGCGACGCGATAAAGAAATTCACGCTCGACTAATATTTCTTTTGTATATACAAATGAAATTGTAATATATAGAATACTTTTCCTGCTACGTTCTAAAACACGTCATGCAACCAGAGAGAAATGAGTGTTTGGGTTATTTTTATGAACAAAAAATGTAGTTTAAGAAGAAAAGTACTTAAAAATCTACAGAATAATAGTATCAAGCTATATACACATAATTAGTCTGGATTATAATTTGGAGGATAAGAACACCAAATATTTTGCAATTTTACATTAACCATACACATGCAACTTTTGCCATAGTATATGGCAATGCATGATGGAAAACTTGGAACATAAGAAAATTCGGGGACGCATAACATGATCGAAAGCACAGATAAGTTCGAAAAGAAAGCTCTCGTCGCGCGTCGTCTTCCTCTCGATCGCCTCTCCCGACATACACTATATAAACGCATCACCCGCGCCTCGCGCGATAAAAAGCCCGAGGCCCGAAACCATCAGAGATCGATCATCGGCAATTCGTCGATGATCGAACTTTAAACGGTGTGGAAAATAAAAAGGAAAGTATAGTTTTATTTCGGATGGATCGTAGAATAGGCGACTTGCGTCGCGACGACCGCTCTCTTCGTCTCTCTCTCTCTCTCTCTCTCTCTCTCTTGCAGATTGTACACACACCGTCGCATCAGCAAAGAGAGAGAGAGAGAGAGAGAGAGAGAGCGGGGCTCGACCCGGCGCGGCGAGAGCGAGCGAGTTTCGCAAAGGCACCTTCTCGAAATAGAACGCCCAAATAATTTGCCTCGGATTACCAGCTCTCTTTCCTCTCTTTCGAGTAGCGCTCCCGACTATATACTCGTGTTCTATAGAGCGCCGATGAAAGAGAGACAGACAGAGAGAGAGAGAGAGCGGATTCACAAAATCGGAGAGCTTTGCCGCTGCGATGCTGCGCTGTACGTAGATGTATGTGTAATATATATATATACATATATCAGCAAGATCAAGTGTCGTTTTTATTATTTTTCATTTTCATCTCTTTCCGTGCACGATGTATACAAGGCTTCGTTGGGCGAAGTCGCTCGAGTAAGACAACTGTTACGACGATATATATACGTATACATATGTATAGATAATGTTTTGGTTGGGAATGTGTCGAGTCGAGGAAAAAAGCGCTGGCAGCTGCGGCATGATTTAATGGAGGAATTATAATGTGTCCGCGCTGGTGCTGCAGTCGCGGCTGTGTGTGCGTTGGCTGTTTGCTTTATAATAGAATATATAGCCTTTTCTTATTTACACACACGTCCGTCACCTTGAATCGCAAAAATTTCGTGGTAATTGCATTACCGCATACTCGAGTGCGCACGTGATAAATCGCAAGTATATCGTTAGGAGAGAATCCTTATATATACATATATACGTGTACAGTTTACAATTAATACAATGCGCGACTTTTCCTCGCGCTTTATGTACAATTAGACGCATACTTGAAAAAACATTTCCCAACTTGCCTCGTTCGAACGTTTTCGCGCGTTGCAGAATTAAATTTGTTTTCTTTACGTATGCATGTAACACAAACGACAATGGTCGCCAATCTCACGTGACTCTATATGTGTATATGTATATATATGGGTGTAATATATATGTAGGTGACTTTCTCGTGCATTCGCAGGGGTACGCAATGGCTAATTGTGAGGATCCGGCGGTTGGCGCGCGCGCGTCATCCGGATACTCTCACTCGATCCACGGACCGCGTGTAATTCGAAAATTTCCGGGAAATCCATGTGACGCGGGACCTCGTTCGATTACATCCCATACTCATGTGTGTGTGTGTGTGTGTGTGTGTGTGTGTGTGTGTGTATACATGTATTTATAATATAGAATGAAATTTGGTATAGACAGACGCGACGCGGTGGAGACGAGCAGAGAGTACTGCAGGCGAACGATGCAGGCTGCACGAGAAGGGAGCTTAAAGTAGGTCAGTGAGGCAGCTGTGTGCGACGAGCGACGCTATGTATATAATGTATACGTGCACGCCGCTATACATTCGTGGTCGCACCGCTAAACGTGTACACACACACACACACACACACACACATACGCGAAAATGCAAGGAAAGGATATTTTTCTTCTTTTTTTTTTCTTTCTTTTCGCCTGCATTATAATATACATTGGGCTCGCGCGTGCGCGCGCAACGAGCCCACTTTCGAAATGTCTCGCGCTTGTTGTCTAAGTTTATCCTTACGCGGCAAAATAACGCGCTGCGCACGCATTGCGATGCATGCACGCCGATATTTCGTGTATGTGCAGCGTTACAGGCGAACGCGGTTATGCAGTTTGCATTAATTTTCGTGCCGCGCTGCTGAAGTCAAAATAAAAGGAATAGGGTTGATCGGTATTAGTGTGTGCGTTCGATCCCGAGCATCGGAACTGCATATATTGTTGGAACTGTGTACGCGCATATTTGTCTTTGCATTATACGCGACGTAATATCGCCTACGCTAAAACGCCGCGCTTAATTGGGGTGTATAGCTATTGTTTAAGCAGCGACACACTGTAATTAATCTACTTCACATGCGTAATCGATATAATGCGCCGCGCAATCAACTTATCTTTCCCACAAAACGATCTTTCTGCGCTAGATAGGATATACATTCAAAACCGCAATGAGAATATATGGTAAACATGTATTATAATCAGTGCGTTATAGTTGCATTTTGTGCAAAAAGACGCAGTTTCCACGAGACGCGGCTACGCAGTAATCGAAATAACCTAATCCAGTCTAGGCATATAATAGCATAATCAATTCTAGAGTATAATATATATACCTATTATATAGTATATCCGCGACCAAATGCATCGCGATCTCGACGTCTACCAATTAACCTATATGCATAATCCACGTGCAGCATCGCAAATCCATTATTGAGAGATTCTCACTCTTTTGGAGTGAGCAAAGTAGAAAGTGCTGTTGGAACAGATTGAATTAAACTTTGATTTTTTCAAAATCGAATACATGATGCAAAACTGATTGTGATCGCTTGTTTAATTGTTTTGATTCTCGTATTGGAAATAAAGAAAAAATACTTTGATCAATGAACTTGAGCAATATACAAAATATTGCAGCTGCGAATAGCTTTATATGCAGGGTATATATATACGTGAAATCGCGCCCGTGTGATTCTGCAGATTTGACGAAAATTCCTGGCGCTCCCACAACGACGAGCCAGAGAGCAAAGGGAAACGAAGTCAAGGAAAAATGAAAAGAAGAACCGCGAGGAAGAGAAGCTGCTGCAACAGCAGCAGCTCGTCTCGGTCCCTCTTTCTCTCTCTCTCTCTCTCCTACGCTCACGCGCGACCTTGCACTCTTCCTCTCGCGCCTAATAACAAAAACAATTCGCAAATTCGCGCGCTGACAATAATCGCGGGGACAAAAAGCAGAAGAACAAGAAGAAGAAGAAGCCGAAGCAGAAGGAGAAGAAGGAGAAGAAGGAGAAGCAGAAGAAGAAGAAGAAGAAGAAGAAGAAGAAGAAGAAGGAGAAGAAGGGTGAGTGGAGAAGGGGAAAAAGCTCTGATGCAAATGGCCCGTCTCGAGTTACAAGGCGCCTCCTCGCCAAAACACAGCTCAGCAGCAGGTCGTCGCGAGATCTCTCTTTCTCTCTCTTGGAGAAGAAGCTGGGATAGCAGCAGCAGCAGCAGCGGCAACTAACTTGGCAGGGATTTCTGCCGATGCGCGTGAAATCATTTGGCTTTGGCCGGGTTGGGTGTGCATGTGTCGCGTCGTCGCCCTGCAGCCGCGCGCTTCTCTTACGTAATCGTTAAGCTCGCCGATCGCTGCGTCTCCTCTTGTAGGTTATGTAGGAACGTTAGGGGACGAGCGAGGGAGGGATTCGAGCTTTTTCGCGAAAATGCGGGATCGCGTTCGATTCGGCGAGTTCTGGACGCAGTTTGATCAATCGGTTGCTCCATAAGCAAACAAGCCAATGTTTTCTCGTATTTTATAATTTCGCATATATTCTTGAGCTTTTAGTGGTCGCGTGACATATTATATGTAGCTGCAGCAGTCAGAGATGTATACCTGCATCGAAGCTTTTCAACGGCTGATTAGTTCGAATCACACGGCGTTACACCCGATGGTTCGTTGAGTCAAGAGAAAAGTTTATCGAGTAAAGCTCGCGATAGCTTTCCTTACTATATAATTAGCATAATGTTGTATCGATACGCGCTAAACAATTTAAAACGCTTAAACGCGAGCTCGATAAAATACTTTAGTAAGCTGCTTGGAATATATACACGTAAACAGCGCGCTATTTTCGACGCCTTTGGGAAGCGCTATTACGTGAAGCGCATTCTGCCAACTTTCGAAGCTGCACTCACTGCGCGTTCCTCGTTTATTTTTGCAATTTTTATCCAACGAAACGATGGTCTATACACAGCGACGATGCCCTTTGTTAGTTTGATTGAAAGAATAAAACCATCCGCGCGATACTGCACGTATGGTCCAGCTATTTCCTTTATCGGCAATTTTTTTTTCTCTCTCTCCGCGCAACCTTCCTATATATATACATATACACATATATCTGCGTGGCAGTTCCGAGAAGGCGATAATTCTTATCAAGGATCAAATTCTGTAATATTGACAGAAAGATAAAAAAGCAAATTGTAATATCGGTAATCTTGTGCGCTGTATGCGATATTTAGATGGTCCGTGTATACTTATATAGGTTTTTAACGTAATGAGAGGCAATATCGATGGCGCGGAGAGCGGGCGGCGGACAAGATGGAAAATTAAGACATATGAATACAAAATTAGACGGTTTTGATAAGCGAGCTGTATCGATCCCGCCTGCGAATCATTATCCAGACAATTGAACAGGCGTCGTAAACAATGAAGCGCTCAAAGTTTGCAGAGCTGCGCCACGCGTGCAAACAATATATATATTATTCGCTCGTCAGTTACATAGCGATCGAGAACGCTAATTATAATTATATATACACAAGCCACGGTGGCTCAATAAGATTTTCGCAAAAGAAGTAATAGCTTCGTCGTTATATACACTCAATCGGCTCGTATAATGCGCTTTACAGCTGTCTTATTTCGGGACATGCACACACACACACACGCGCGCGCGCGTAACTTTTTTTTTTATAAATACGACGCACAGAGTCAGTTCTTTCCGAGACGAGTGGTGAGCGAGAAAAGTCCAAAAACGAAGCGTGGCCCACGGAGATGTATATTTATAAAGCTCGCGCGGCACGGGGATGAGCCATCGACTATGTAACGAGGGATATAGGAACACAATTCTCTGCGCTCGGGTACATAGGACATAATATATATAGATAACAGAACGTGAAAAATATGTACGACTGACCTTTTGCACAACGAGGGGTGTCCCAAAGTCCTTGCCACCCTGGAGTCTGAATCCCCAGGGCGAGCCGTCGAACCGCGATAGCTTGACGCCGATCAGCTGCGCCATGGTTGTCGTTGTATATAACTGCCTCCTCTTCTGTATATCACGTATATATATGTATATATACGGTCACACTCGTGTGGATGCGCGGCGCAACACCGGCACAAAAGCAGCAGCAGCCAACGACACGAGGTTATCCTCTTCTTGTTATCACTGAATGCCGCGCGCACGCGGGAGCACAACAAATACTTTATGTGGTTTGGTCGCGCGTCGAGATATATATATATATATGTGTGTGCAAGTTATAAGCAGGTAACTGTCGGGTGCGGAGCCGCGGCGCGAGACACAGAAAAACAACAGCCGTAGGCCAGGAACCAAAACAGCCGCCGCCGCCCGCGAGGAGAGGGTTAACGAACGATCGGTGTTGCAGTAGAGCGCCCAAATATAGGTAAGAGCGCAGGCAAAAGGACGGCAGCCGCGCGACCGATGTATATATGTAAGGAGAGCTCGCGAAGTAAATAAGTTGCGATGCGCAGGAAAAGCTCCGGTACGCGATACGATGTGCTCGGTAGTATCTGTCTGTGTCTGTGCGTGTGTGGCTGGTGGTTCGGAAGAGACTCTCGGTCCGGGTCCCTCTGATCGTTCGGTTCGAGTAGGCTATGCTCCGCTCTCTGCCTGATGCCGGAGTGTGTCTGTTTGGTCAAGTCTCTCCCGTCAGGCGTTATACTGCAGTGTGGAGAGCGCGCGCGCGCCTTCTGCTGCTGCTGCTGCTGCTGCTGCCCGTCGACTCTCTCTCTCTCTCTCTCTCTCTCTCTCTCTCTCTCTCCATGCGATTCGAACGCGAGCGCCGGAGTCTTGGGCTGTTCGAGCGCCGTGGCGCGCCTGCGTACATTACACTATCTCTCTCTCTCTCTCTCGCGCTCACTCTCACTCGCTTTTCGCGGAGCTGCTTTCTCTCTCTCTCTGCAGCTCTAGTGGTGGTGGTGGTGGTGGTGGTGGTGGAACAGCAGACGCTTGTTGAAGGCATTCCCGGCATTTCACTCTCGCTCTCTCTCTCTCTCTCTCTCCCGCTCTGCTGCCGGTCGCTACAAGAGCGCTCGTTCCTTGTCCGCACGCGGTGGAACCGGTTGCTTTTTCTACCTTATCCCCCGACTCGCTCTTTAACTCCGCGCCTCCCCCCCCCCCCCTCTCTCTCTCTCTCTCTCTCTCTCTCTGGCACTCTCGCTCTTTCTCTCGTTCAGCTCGGCTTGTAATATAGCGGCGCGAGACGGGCCAGCGTCGCCGAACGACATTCGGCTCTCTCCTATACCTGCGGCAGTCTCTCTTCCTCTCATCCCTTGCCGCCCGCGACACTTCCCTTCTTTCTCTTCCTCTCTCGCGAGCTGCGGATCTATAGCCCCATCTTCATTTTCCTACTTCCTCCTACGTATATGTAGTAAAACGATGGGGGACGAGCTATAGGAAGGCGCCGCGACCCATCGGATATACGTTTGCAGACACTTAGCGCGACTTCGTATTATAAGCCACTAAAATTTGATCCGCGATGTTGTACATATCAGAGAAGACTATATAAAAATAAAAATGACAATTTATTAAATATTGTACAAGGTATATAAGGAGAGATCGAGAAAGAAAGAAAAAGAAAAAGAGTTGATTAGCCTTTTGCATTGTTTTTTTCAAAAGTTCGATATTCCGGTTCGTTCCGTTCCGATGAATATATACCGCGGATATGCGCATATAATGTGATGCATATGCAGCCTCGAGCAGTTTTGATGCGAGCGAGATGCTCGCCGATCTGCACTTCTTTTCCTTTCTTCTCTTTTCGTTTCGTTGCTTTTAGTTTTATTATTTATATTTCTCCGCGTCTGCAGCGCGCGCCTATAGCGAGATTTTTGCACTTCCTCGCGCTACGCTCTTCATAAAGTTCCAAGTGAATCACCCCATGTAAATATGGCTATATCCTTTTTGCTTCGTACTGGACGTTTATTTCTATAACTATATATTGTATTTACTCGCTCGTCGTTGCTCACTACCAGAACTATAATGATAATCAGTGAGATACAAATTTAGTTCTTCTTTACGATTGATGCATTATGACTTATATATCGAGCATCGGTATAGATTAGGTATCATTCACAATTAGGACGATAACAATATCGAGCCAAGTGTCTGCGAAAAAGAACGATAAGAAATTTGTTATCCCGTCGTAAATTGAATCGAGTGACAGCTCGGGATGAAAAGTATCTATCGCTATAATACAGTATACGGTATCATATAGGTGGAAAGCCAAAAAGGCTAATAATAACCTATATACTGTGAAAACATTTTCAAAAATATTTTTGTAACACGCGACCTTCGATAATATATATTTAAGCGGACAAAAACTGCGCAGCGTTCGTTCGTAAAAGCTTCGCGCGGCGAGAGTTATCGAAGTTGTTAAATAATTTTAGCTCACTTTAGTATAGATAAATATCGTAAGTATAGAATGTTAATTATGTAAATATATATTGTTGGAGCGCAACAGATAAATTGAATAACCAGTGTTGTACATAGTGTTAGAAAATTTCTGGCAGCGCATCAAATATTTTTACCCGACCGTCATAACGTTACGTATATATATACAACAGAGACGGAAATTAAGACTATTTTTCGGAAGTGGCACAAGGTTTGAATGCCGCGTGGCACGCGCTGCGTACGCAATAATTTATAATCGAAAATATTTTTGGCCAAGCCGCGAGGAAAACAATTTTTTTTTTTCAACTAAATAAATTGTTCCTTGAAAGTGTATAAAACACTAATATATATTTTTTTCAGAAGACGAGCATCACTAGATATATAGTATATATGCACTATTTCAGTGATATATCGCGCAATAACGTTCGAGCAGTAAATCACAGAAAATTCAAAATCAATAATAAAAGTTTTGATGTATACCGATAATAGAAAAATTTAATGCGGCTGCGCTTAAAACGCGCGCGATATTCCATTTCCTCCATATCCGTTCTCCGGCGTACAAAGATCAAAAGGCATATAGCGAGCAATCGCTTTTGAACTTAATTGACTGCAAGTGCGTAAATTCTGAACCCGCGCACAATTGATAGCTTGCGATTTAATTGACTATACGTGCTCTCGCACAGCCTCGTCGCGTATAACTTCCCACGTAAACGCGCATAAAGAATAAAATGTATACCTGCGCGACGTGAAACCGAGTAAACTCACGTATACACTAACACATAATGAGTGCGGAAAATAAAATCAATTCGCATCACCTAGAGAGAAGCGAAACGTAAAGGATCCCATTCTCACGGCTATGGCACTTTTCGCCGCTGCTTCTGGTCGTTAACACAAAAGCTGCCGCACGGAGACAAACCAATGAACTCTATATATACTCTGCTCGTGTCTACAATAATTTTTGACACTCTTTAGTTTTTTTCTCTCTCTCAGTCTCCTCTTTTTTTTCCATGAGCAGCCAATGAGCTCGGAGGAGAAAACGTGCCAGGACGCACGTTTTGCGAAACCTGTAATATAAAGGAACCCCGCGCATGAATGCATATTTTCCAACCGTATTACCCATAATTTCCGCTCGGGATATAATGGGCTGTGTAAAATATTCAACAGCGGCCACAATAAATTGGAATTTTTTAATTATCTATTATTTTCCATTAATTAACTGGTTCCGGAGAGAATGTGCGGACATAAATTTTTGCGAGCTTTTTGTTACTTCGTTAAAGTGGGTGTAGAATATTTTAGAACGGTGTTTTATTTTCTATTTTCCTATATGGCTCGTTATATTTTGTGAACAAACGTCGGTTGAAACGTAATTTTCTTGTCTCTTTCGTGTATAGTTATACATATAGAAATTCAGTTTATTCGGTTTAACGATAGCGCACTCGATGCTATAATTATCGCGTAATTTCTTATCTTTTAATTGAAAAAAGTCGGACCGCACGGATGTTCGTAATACAAAAACGTAACCGTGCGGTCAAATCTTACGTACAATTGTACCTTATACCTTATCGCATACTCGATGAATATCTTTTGTGCTTGAAATGTTAATTTAACGAACTCGTTGCAAATTGAATTAATGTACTGTGCACTATACGATATATTGTAACTAATAAATATATATAAAAAATCGTTATTATAATCCCATTATGCCCGTACCATTTTTGAATTTCATCATGATTTATTTATCATATATTTTATTATTCAATTACGTGCCTCCTCGCACAGACAAAATTATTATGGATCTCATCAAGGCGAATTAAAGCCGCACGATCCCATTAAACCGTTTATGTTATTGTATATAAACTTAATTACAATTTATAGTTTCCATTATGATACTGTAAAAATTATGCACACACACACACTTGTATATATAGTACTATATGGAGCTCTGGTATATATACATATACGCCAACAGAACCAAAGGAGAGTCGCGAGCATCTTGAGAAATCTTCAAGCGATGAGGTCATAGTCAATCGAAATACCTGGAGTCAGGGCTGACGTCATAATCAAAATTCGAAATCCAACCGTCTTCCCCGCGCCGGGAGACTATAGTAAAAAGAACATATTTATAGGCAGTGGGAAATCGAACGGTAGATAATAAATCAAAAGCTCTAAATCGACATATAACATGAGAATAGCGCAACGTGTGCAAAAAAGCGTATACACGCGTCGAAGAAGAAGAAGAAGAAGAAGAAGAAGACGAAGAAGAAGACGATGATGATGATGATGAAGAAGGAGAAGTAAGAAGAAGGCGGTTCGGTATACGAATGCTGGCCCGATCGCGTGCGCACATTCCCTAAATAACAGTCACCCTCCCACCTGAGCGGGTCTGCAGCCCAAGAAAGAAACTTAACAAATCGGTCGAGGCTCTCTCTCTCTCTCTCTCTTTTTTTCTCTCTTCCACGCAAGGATCCTCGCGCAAGTTCCGTCCGCCCCCCACGCAGTTCCGTTTATAAACCCAAAACGCACAAATTAGGGATGGAGACGCGCGAGGGGACAAAAAGCGCAGAAAGTCGAGGAAAGCATCGAAGCGCATTCCACTGCACGAGAGCTGCTGCTGTGCTATCCCCGCGCGTGCGTGTGCGGCCTGAGCAAAGAGACAGAGAGAGAGAGAGAGAGAGAGGGCGCGAACTAGTTTGTGAATCATAGTCCGGGGGCCTAGAAGTCGGGGAAAAGAGAGACGACGGAGGCTTTAACATAAATCGCCCGCGGGACCGACGTCACGTCTTGTGCGTGCATGGGCCCCGGAGTCGAGGCAAAAACGTGACTCAGACTGCAGCAGTTCTCTCTCTCTCTCTCTCTCTCTCTCTCTCGCTTGCGCACAAGAACTCTGAGGGAATCCAAAGAGAGGACCATAGAGAGCATTGCACAGAGAGAGAGAGAGAGAGAGAAGAGAGAGAGAGAGAGAGAGAGAGAGAGAGAGAGAGCGCACACCCATGCAACGAGTGTATTGTGGGGGCTCCCCGGACCTATACCGATGTCGTAAATTAGAACCGGGCCGCGTTGTTGCTCCCTCTCTCTTATCCTCTGGGGCGACACAGCGTGTCCCTCTCTCTCTATCTCTCTCTCACTCTCTCTCTCTCTGCCTGGCGCACATTTTCTAATAATCGAGAGGGATAGAGTATCCATGCGGGGTACGTATATATACATATATGTATGGGTTGCAGGGGAACACTCGGTCGAGCAGTATATGCAGGACCGTTAAGCTTTGCGTTTACGAGCCACGAGAGAGTTTTACGCAGATCGGTTTATTTGCTCGCAAGGCCAAGGACTGCGAGCGGCGAGAGAGTGAGACACACCGAGCCGCTGCATATCGCTCAAAGCGGGAAGATAAGAGAGCGCGATTGGAGAACGAGATTTCGGCGATGCGTTCGAGGGGGATTCCAAGGCTTTTTCGATTTTCCACGCTTCTATACAGGATTGAGCTTTACATCTTCAGTTTTCGGGACCACGTATACACTTAGTTCTTTCTATCAATTAGTTGACAATATGACATTTTTCGATATTATAACTCGCATCATGTATTGGAATGAATTATTACATTTCATGTTTACGTTATTATATCCTTTTTTTCCATTCGTTCTTTTTTTTTGTATATTCTTATTTGGCTTCTATAATAGGTACTTATATGTAGACTTATAACACTGCGTTTTTTGTTATGCTTTCGAATTGTAATGACCATTTATCGACAAATGGTTTTTCTTGCTTATTCTTTTCCTATTGTTTCTTATCGCGTAACGCGACTACTGTAATTGGAAAAGTAATTTACGTTTGTATACGCGTCAAAAGGTTTATTTTTTTACTTTACAGTATTTTAAAAACTTGAAGATATCGCGTATACAATAAATAGAAGCTTAACCAGAATGAAATGTCGAGTGTTGGGAAATGTACTTGTTGTAATTCACTTTTTGAATGACGCTCGTTAACTGGCTACTCGATATAGGCAAGGCAGCTGTCCAGAGTTTATATAGTGATTGCTTTAATATCACGCGCGCGTCGAGATAAAAGTAAGAACAATTTCAAACGTCGACGTAAATTAGATTTTTATATATATATAAGTGCTGTAACAAATAATTTAGACTCCTATACTTTCTTCACTTTTCTCTCACAATGTTGGATGTTCTGTAATTTCCACATTATTTACATAATAGCTTCTACAAAATTCTTGGATTGGATAATTAATTTTTGTTGCATTATAACATTTTCGAATAACATTTGAAAATATGACAGCTATACCATATTTTATGTTAAAGTCAAAACAAAATAATATTGTCATTATGCTGTTTTGACAAATCATATTTTAGTAATATTGTGTAGGAAGATGAATCCTAAGTATATTACAATATGTTTTTGAAAAGTAGCGTATTATGAATCATTGATGTAAATTCATAGATCAAGAGAAATCTATTCAAGATTTTATCGATACTTTTTTTTTGTAAAAGCAACATAATTCTTATTGAATGAATCACCGTTTTATATACGCCTACAACTATTCCTTTCTGAAAATTAAATATCTAGAATTTTAAATTTCAATCGAAAGAAGATTCTAAATAATACCTCAAAAACACAATTCCTTTAATCCATAATGATATACTCTTTATTATGTTAAATCATCATATATGTTCGAATAATTTTTCAGTGGTGTTTATAGATCGGTAGTGTAAACGAAACAAATAAATAATAAATCTGAAAATTTATTAGTATCTAAATATTATTTTTTTAAAAGGAATAAATTTATTTTACTTAAACTGATGGTTTTAATTTTCAAACAGTACAATGTTTGATCATTGTTCGCTACATTAATGTTCTACACTGAAAGGTTAACGATCCTTTGTTACAGATAGCTGTTAGATCGCATATCTATAATCTATAGATATGTACGAGCTATATATTAGTATTTTTAGTCTTGCAAAGGTATTATATTCGCTCTACGCATGACGCAAAAATTACTTGCAGTGCAGAAACTACATTGTACAGATTCCCATGCAAGAGTAAAAATTGAACTTCATGAAATTGAAATTTATACCTGCGCATAAAAGCTCAAAAGTATATAAAACTATAAAGCCCTATATACCTTATTCATTCGCTTAAATAATTTAGTAACGAGAAGTTATTAAAAGTCCAAAAGTATGAATATAAAACGCATTTACATGTATTGGATGAAATTTTATCATCGTTTATTCAAGTTTACTGACTTATGATAATTTGTTCATTAAATGAAATTGTAGCTCGCGCCAAAAACAGATATGGCCCTTCATACTCAATCGCGCAATTCGTCATTTTTCGCGAGATATAACTTAAAAACAAAGGATCATGGAGTCGCACAACGAAGGGAACGCCCGCATCCAATAATTACACCGTCAAACTGTATCGCAAAAACATTGAAATACGAAAGGTCGAAAGAAAGATAACACGGACTGCGGTCCGTACATCGCTATACCCATTATACATATAGCCCTGCAATGAGAAGTTAAAGTTTGCTCTTTAAAGGTGCCGTCGGTGCGGTGGTGCCTCACTCCCGCGCAGGTATAATTTTTCCTTTGTCGAAGGCCTCGCGATGCGCGGCGCAAAGCGAAATAAAGGCTATACCTATATATATATAGGCGGTGTAGCCGCTATACCCCTGTACGTATACATACACTCTTACATATCGGTCTGTCGGGTATACACATATATATGTAGAGAGCTAAGAGAGTCGAGCGTTTAACGACTCTGAGGCCGCAGACGAGCCCAGATAAGGAGGAAGAGCGTGTAAGGACGGCAGCATGAGCTCTCCTTTAATTCTCGGCTCTTCCAGCAACAGCAGCAACAGCAGCAACAGCAGCAACAGCAGCAGCAGCGCCCAGAGCCGAACGTGCGCACAGCTTGTCGCTCGTATATGGGTCTTAAATGGACCGCATTATCACCGCCTGCCCATCTATATATAATACCTGCGTCGCTCGGGTTTTGCTCAGCTGCGATTGCTCTCTTCGGAAAACTAGTTTTTCTTTGCACGCCTCGTTAACACTACTATGTGTGCAGTGTGCGCAGCGAGCGCGCACCGAGGCTATACACTCCAGTAATTTGTTTTACTTGGAACAAATCTTTCTCTGATTTTGTATTATCGGAATAATGCGCGTATTGTTTGCCTTTCTTCTTACGCTTCTCAATGCGGCCTTAAATGCCTATAATGCGGTCTGTTTTCATCGCACGCTATTATATTGTGCAGTGCGCTTCAGTCCTGTAAGGAACGAATCTCTTTTTGTCAGAATTTGTTTAATTCTTTTTGCATTAATCCCTGGCTGTTTAGATCTAACATGATTTATAATTCTTCAATAATATATAGATTAAATTAATTAGTTTCCTCAATGTAATAAAATATTTGCCGTTATATTGTCACAAATTTTAACCTAAACCAATGCTTATACATCTGTGATACCTTGAACCTTATACTTTTTGTTGTTAGGTCCATTTTAATATTATCTTTCCATCTATACTACTCAAATTGTGTACTTAATGGTCTTTCGTTATATCTTGTTTTCCTACTGAAATTTTAAAAGCTGTTCTTTCTTATCCCATCTTAAGCTATATACCTGCTCAGTAGCTTAGCTTTACTCGGAAGAAATCTGAGATAGTATACAACATTTTTTCTATCTCGTACTTTTCGGAAATATAACTTTACATACATTTATTAATTATATATTATTTAGTAAGATTATATATAATATATCCTGATTCTGTTAATTGCCCCTGATAAATATTTAAATTAACCAAATGAGGTTGATCTTTTCGAAATAAGACTATATTTTATTTTTAAACTAGAATTAAAGCTATAAAATTATCTACTGGAGGAGTTTATTATAATTATAAAGAATAAATTTTAAACGTTTATAAATAAATTAAATATAATAAATAAATATTGCAAACTGAACATAGACAGGAAAAAAGAAAGGAAATGACCGATTTGGAGGTCTCGATATCGCTGAAACTTTTAAAACTTTTCTGGCACCTAGAAATGAATTCAAGTATTTACTTACCCCTGGTTCCAACCAATAAGTCATATGTCCTGCTTCACATTTCCATAATCCAGTAGCCAAAAATGCTTTTCAATCGCTGTTATTTTTGCTCTAAAGTCACGGATGATTCCAATATCAAGTTTAAATTTTATATGATTTTCTCATTGTTTTGCAGAGTAAAATCATAACGGTTTTTTAATCATTCATAATTTTGGAACAAAAATCGCTGAGATTCCGTACACTAAAAGCTACGTGAAGGTCTGTGCCATATCTCGGCTTGAAAACATCGTTCAGAGGCGAACTTAAAATTAAGATTTAGCTTGAAAGATAAGCTTTACAGTGGAATTGGAAAAAATAATAGAATAATTGTTGCATAGTGCACAAAACTCGGAGTTGCGAGTGTTTTAATAAATCACCATTTACAGTATTTCAAGTGCAATATCTCGCCTTCTAATAATGAATTCAAAAAAATCCAACGAGTTTTTAAAGATTAGATAATATATCTACATTTTATTGAATTTGCAATCATTTAGGAAGACATTTTCAAATTTAAGAAATCGAATTTTTTCAAAGAATATATGCCATAACATTTTCATATCGATATTAGACTAATTTTGATGAGTGCATTTAAAAGATGAGACCTTAAACTACCGAGAGAAATTAGAGTTTACTATTATAGTATATGATACAGTACCGTCACGATTGATGATTACATAATGATATTAGGTAAGCTCCAAATACTTTATCATCAAAGATACATTCATAATTCCTTCCCCCTAATTTCAATTTTTCAACTTTTGAAAATTAACCTTATTTTTTAAAAATTTTATATAAAAGTTTGTCTCTCTTTACTGGTTAAAATCGGATGATCAGTTCCAGAAATATTTTATTTTTTATATTTAAAAAAAAAATTTTATCTGTGTTATATCACTATTTTCTTTCAATTTATTTACTTGAAATTTAGTGGAGAGTCTCTAATGCACCCAATATAAATATACTAATTAAATATGAGAGACAATAATGAGTTCCATTGCTCCATTCAGATTTGAAAACTAAACGTTATTTTCCTCAAAATAATATGTCTAACAGACTTTGGGTGTATGTACCCTTAGTATGTATACATACATGTATTTATCTATGTAGATACCATAATATAGATATATTGACGTTATTAACAGATTTTCACGTCTAGTTTACGCAGAAGTAAGCTTCATCTATTGAGTCAACCTAGAGAAAAAATTATCAAAATTCATGACGTACTATATGCATATCCAGCTAGATATCCAACTGGATTTTTTGTTAGTTTTTTTAAATTAATCATACGGATAATTTTTTTACAATCGATGAAATCGTCACTTTCGTATAGCACTTCAGCATAGGAGACACATGTAAAAACTGGAGGTTTTTATGATTTATATCTCAATTTCTGTACCGCTGAAGTCATTCATAATAAACAGTTTAGGTATTGTTAAAATTTCAAAAAAGATTCTGTCAGCACGATTTTGGCGACAATCACCAAGGAACGGAATACTTATGGATCGATCTTAAATACACTAAAAAAAATATTTTCGAGTGTTAAGTAACTATTTATTATTATTAATTATAGTTGTATTTACCGGTTCCTGAAAAAATTGATATCACTCGAAACAATTATATCTGCAATTTAAGAGAGAATTTCTATACCGTTTATTTACAGTTCCCTCGTACGTCTCCTAACTTTAAACACGGACACTTAATCTTCAATATTTGCATAATGCAATTAAAGTAAGACATTTAAGTACATATTGTACGTATAGTGTAATAAAAAATTAAAAAATGAATTTAAATGCATATCGAAAGGAGTATATAGTCGGTAGCTGTTTCATCGCCAGCTAACGTTCAATTACATTTTCAGCTTCTTATGTACGTATTACGTAGTAGCCGTAGCTGATATTTCATTACTATAGGTGTGTATAAAATATACCGGGTAAGCGCTACGTACATTATGTAGAATCTTTTTTAAGATACATTTCAGTACATTTCTAAGAATTGCATATGGATTGCTACAACACTGCGACAACGCTGGTAAGAATGTTGGAAAATAATGACCAAGGGTGTACCTATACTCGCGGTTATGTGGATGCATAAATATCATTAATTGATATTAATAAATGACGTTATTTTATATTAATATCGGGATCCATATACAGCAATAATTTAAAAATATGGACAATGTTTCAGTATCAAAGGTATATATGAACTTGTAAAAATAGTTATTCGCTTCTCGATATGTACATGCAATATATTGATTTTGACTCAAATTTCGTTTAGCCTATAAAAATACTCAATAACATTCCCGATATATATATGCCAATTAAAATCCGTATTAAATGTTTAATGTGTGTACAATGAATGTAGAATTATTTAACAATAAACCAACACAGCAGAACTCTTCGTATATATACTTGAAATAAAGTTTTATTTTTAAAAATCGCTCGTTTAACGTAAGACGTTCTCTTTTATCTTTTTTTTTTCTTTCTTTCAATTTCATCAAAATGTATATTCTTATATAAAATAAAGAATTGTTCACAAGACGAAAGATAAGGCACGGTTCTTCGAGTGCGAAACAATCTTTCTTGAATATATGTGTTTTATCCGCCGTCTTCGTCGTCCGTATCAATTAGCTATTCCATTTTCTCTCGATCGCAGAAGAGCAGCTCCTTCGCTTGGCGGCCTTGTACAGCTGCGCCGTCGGGATCGCTCATCCCCCATCTAAGATATATCCAAACATGATTGAAGCTGCGTGTATTCCGCAAAGAAGGGTGACAAATTTTCAAATCCAGCGCCATATCGGTGTACAGAAAGTTCCTCTCTGCAATCGATGCTCGCCTACAGTGTCCAGTTCTCTCTCAACTCGTATCCTCCAGAATTTAGACATTAAAAGCAAGGTCGAGGTTCGCCTTTGGTCAGTGAGCGAGGCTCCTCCTTTCGTCCGCCATGCAGCACACCGGCGTGTTCTGAAAGGGGGAAAAAGATCAGCCAGTCAGTCAAAAGAGATGCGCACGCGTGATTAACCATTTGTCTTTCCTCCCCGCCTGTATACCTGACTCAGCTCTGTTATACAGCTGCTAGTCCGGAATACACATATATATGGTTATTATTCGGGCATCACTTACCACCCTCTCGATAATGTCCTCGGCAGCTATGACCTTCGGTGGCCGCGCGGGAATTCCTTTCTTCGGCTCGGCTTCCATTTTGTGAATCATCTTGTAGACGCTCGAATTCATCAGGTGGTCGTAGTTGGGCAAGGCCGTTTTTTCGAATTTCTTGAAGTTCACTCTGCGAAAGTCAGAGAGAGAGAGAGAGAGAGAGAGATAAATTTATAATCGCTCATCCTGCATTTTCGACGCGAAACTATTCTCAATTTTGTTTTTCTTCCTCCTTCTCGCTCTTCTTTCCTGCCTTTTTTTCTTTTGTTGTTTTTATATCTTTTTGTTTTCGCCGCGAGTGCGCGGGAATTTTAATTGACATCCGGCGCGGTTCTTTGAACGCGCAAACCCGCGGTTCGCTCTCTATCTCGCGGTGCTGCAGTTCGTCGCATCTTTTTTTTTCCGCGGTAAAGCTGGACTCATAAAGCTTGATTTCTTCCTGCCTTTTTGCTTCGCCTATACACACTAATGTCCGTTAAGAACGTTTTTACACATTTTTAAGGATAAAGTTATATCCGCGCAACCTCTCGTCCACGGACTAATTGAATAACAACGAGATATATAGCTGATTTGATGTAAGCGAGATTTGATTACGTGCTGCCCGTGTAAACAATGTTTTCTTTAAATAAATCTAGCTGGTGTACGACCGATAATCCATATAATTTTTAATAATTTCTAATTATAACAAACGAATGTGAGTGGTTAATAAAATTATCCACGTTGAAAGTTGAAAATAAGTTTAGATTGTCTTGGAGCATTGGAGAAAGCTTCCTTTAATTTTTTTTTCATTTGAATACAATAGGGTCGCACGACGCCGGTGTCGGTGCAACCATCGGTAAATGAACAATGTATATTTCTTTAACAACAACACGCAATCAAATTATTTTTAACGGTCTCCACGAGTAAAAGGCCACTATTATACCGATTTAGAATGCATGTTTTTTCAAAAAATATCACGGGTAATATAGCTGTTTATACATTGGTCTGAACCGTTCAACAACTGCGGTGCCGTTACTCTACATAATATATATAAATCTTATTTCCTTTAGAAAATTGAACGACTTTAAAATAAAGTTTCTAATCGCAAGCATATGACGGGCGATAGAAAAAGATAGAGAGAGAAGAAGAAGAAAATAAAAGTAAGTGAAAGTAGCGGGGACCCATACCCTAATGCCCTTCCACGGATGACTTCAGCCTGCGAGGATAGAACGTCGGCTATCATGTCGTCGTTGAAGAAATCGTTCGGACACCTCCATTTGCGCCCGTAAGTGAGCTCCAGCTGTTTGGCCTGGGGCTGCCAGAGATCGCGCGAGGGCTTTCTCCCTTTCCTGTGCTACGGGATCACATTAACGAATATCAAAAAGTCGTGCGCCTCCGTCGATTTATGAGCCGCGGCACTATATTAGCTCTCTCTCTCTCTCTCTCTCTCTCTCAATATCTCTGTATATAATGCATATATTATACCGCGGCGGCTCATTGTATCATGGAGGGAATAGAAAGGATGATGGGAAAATAAGCATTCGGTTACGTGTTGGGATAACGTCGTTGGCAGTCAACGACACTTTGTGCGCAGTCTTGTCGGGATATGTGTCTATATGTATACGGTTTTTGTTTCTACATAGAAAAGTGACGTGCAAATTTCAAGATTATTAAATTCATTACGACAGATTGTTATTGTGGCGAGGCTGCGCATTTCATTGTGATGTGTTTAACTTGTATGTATATGTAGTTGGTTTTCAATGGAACGATGATTGGAGATCTGGTGGATTATTTACGAAAAACTTAAAGTCCAATTTTAATTTGGGGCAGGGCTACACTAGTTTGGCTAGTCAACATGTCTCTTGCAAAGGTAAATTACATATAGTCCCAATTTCATTTGTTTTTGTACCTGCAGTTCTTGTACCAGTTGTTCTTGCAAAGTTAATTTTGGATCTGGTTCAAAACTTCCTAAAATAGTTTTCATTTTATTTAAATATCGATGAAAATACTAACACAAGTTTTTAAAGAACATACTTATTTTTACATTTTTTTTTATAATAGATTATATATATATTATTTTGGATTCTTCTGATCGAATAAATATTTTCAATGCAACAAAAAAATTGTTTTTTTTTGTTTTATTTTTTCCATTTTTTCCATTCTTTAAATTTAATGAAAGATTGTTCAATATTTCCTTTCTAATGCATGTAAATGTACTAACGTCAGTAATCATAAAATTTGCAAATATCTAATTTTAAATAAACGGTGACATTTGATAGAAATGTGACTTCGTTGAATATCTCTTCTAACAATTTATTTTTGCGTAAAGTAACGCATGAATTTTATTCGACAAGAAATGGGAAAACTGCTCCTTTGAAAATTTACGACCTGTTTAATTAAGCAGAACTACTAAGCAAAGCTTGTAAGCATATATATAAGGTAAACGTCTCAGTATCCGAATGCGACCTTTTACCGGAACACAATCGTTAATAACTCTTGACAAGTTTTAGCTAGTTAACGATAAAATAGTACTTTCATCTAAGATTTTACAGTGTATCTACCATTAAATGTTATATTTAAAAAATATAATGCATGGAAACATTGTTCGGGTATACTGGGTATTAAGCATTCGGGTATACCGGTAGGTTTACCCTAACTAGTTAGTTCATTTGTTAAAGGAAGAATAATGCCCGCGATAACTAAAGATTTTCGAAGATTAAACAGTCCAACAAGAAATCGTTTCTAAAGGTAGACAGATGGAAAACTAAAGCTTCTTCGTGATTTTCTTGCTACACGAAATTAAATATCTCTGATTTGTCAATCTACTGCATGGTATCTAAAATTGCAGGCACTATCCTTTAACATCCTCGAGAGGAGGAAGAAAGCAGAAGATACTGACTGTGGGAGGGCGCAGGACTCGGAGTCTCCCTGGCCCTCTGAGCTTCCTGCGTCTCCTGCAGCACCTTGGACTCGTACGAGACGATGTACTTCTTCACCCTCTTGCCGTCGTCCTCGTTGCTCTTGACGGAGATCTCGAGCTCTTTGGACTCGGTCCAGGTCTCCTCCTCGGAGATCAGATGTGGCGCCCAACTGGACGACTCCTGCGAGGCGACCGACTGCCTGCCATCCTCGACATCCGACAGTCTCTGCTGCTGCTGCTGCTGCTGCTCCTCCTCGTCTCTTCTCTGGCGCTCCTCTTCCTCCCGCCGTCTCCGCTCTTCTGCAGCTTCCTGTTCACGTGCCGCCGCCGCCGCAGCCGCAGCCTCCTCTTCATCCTCGGCTGGAATAATATGCAGATCAAAGGTTATTCGAAAAGAAATGCTTGAGGTCTTAGGATTACTGATATTGGTTCGAGCTTTGGAAAGATCCGTATGTATAGTATGAAAGAACTGGCATAAAATTTAAATTTGATAAATTTTTAGTAAAACGCACAAATATTACTTTGAAAATTAAACTTATAAATAAAAAGATTCTTTCCAAAGCTACTAGACCTTGATCTCTATAATATTTCAACATTTTATAGTAAAATTATAACGAAATTTACTAGAGTCAATATATCTTTCATGAACAACAAAATTAAAAAGCAATGATAGCATGGTTTGATTTATTTACATTTGTTGATGATTTTTAATAAAATAATTTACATATTAATCCAAATGAATATAGTAAAGCATATAAAAACTAAATCATGTACTTTTATTGTGACCATATTATAAATAATAAAGCTACTTTAAAAAAGCTGTAATATTTTATATAATGATTTAAATTATTTGATTTCATGGTAAAAATTAATCACATTTCACGCTATAAGAAACTATTTTTCATCCAGAATTCATATAACGAAAAGATTATACATTTAGCCAAAAATACCTATTAACTAGTAAAGTGGAAAAAATCCAAAAATGGTTTTTAAACTCTATTGGATGGTAACTCCGAGTAAAAAATCGAATTAGATGATCTTATTTCAAGCAGTTACATTAAACTTGTATGTAACCTTTCAAATCTCCTATTAGAAATCAATATATTACGGTTTATCTATCACGTAAAAGGCTACTAAAGAAACGTGACATTTTCCCGCTAAAACTAGACTATATCTTTCGAGTATCTGATGTGTAAAAGCATTAGACGTATTTCAAATTAAAAATGATTTTAATTTCTATCAAGGATAATTTAATTATATTTAAAACCACTGCATTAATAATTATCAAGCGATTGAGAATCTTTAAGTTTTCAAATATAACCACTGCGATTGAAATTTAAGTCAAATACCTATGCTCATTAATTTTCATAATCATCTTTATATCCATAAGTTTAATTTACATTAAATGTTAGTAATGAAATTATTTATTCATATTAAATGCTGTGATAAGGGTAAACAGAACAAAACACACATTTTATTTGCAACTTTGTATTTTATTTAATACCAGATATGAATGAATAGTTACAATAATTGTAATTACAAATGGTTTTTTTAGTTAGATTAAACAGTCAACATTCAAAATGCTTTCATTTAATTATGTAAAATGTTACGGGTAAGTAAAATAAAATGATTATGTTATAGATTATTTTGATAATAAAAAGGAACTCAATGATGTTTCGAATTACAACATTAGAAAATCAATATTGTGCACGTTTTAAGTGAACAAAAAATGATTATGATAGAGAAACTATTTAAAAAATATCAAGAATCAATGACGAGATTCTTTCAGTAGATAAGGAAAACTTACAGGTATAAATGCCAATTGTAATTTGGATTGCTTCATAAAATTTTTCTATTAATTGTGATTCCAAAATATTTAAAGTTTTTATTCATCTTATTTGTTTGAATTGTACGTATACCAATTGATTAAAAAGTGATAAAGAATTAATAATCTAATTATTGAGAATTTCTCATTGCAATTTCTACAAGGTAAGAAAAGAAATAAGTATGAAATTTATAAGCGACCGTATTCAACCACCTCACTAGCTGCGATAAAATTATTATACTCTAATAGCAATAGAATGGAAAGATAAAGATGAGCTTTGATGAGTTTTAGAAAATTTTAGATATTAACGCGGATTCGTATATTTATCGTAAGATATGCAATGTTTCATTTTTCATGCGCGCACATGCGTTATAATATAAGAAGAAAAAAAATGCTTTTGCGAATAGAGTTTGATAATGCGACGCTTCTCGTCTCGTGTACACAAAACTTAACGCAGCGTATAATAGGATATGAGATGTGTCAGTCGTTAATTGGCAGGAAGCCCAATGTACACATTATAAAGGATATAAATCGTGGTCACTGCATGATATTATCAACCGGAAGCTCATTAAATCTCACGCGGGATGAAAAGGTGTTTGAAATTCGAAACGAAGCTACGGCCGCGACAACACTTGGAATAAGACTCCGCGAGACTCGCATGATGCGAGCCGGCTCGAGTGCAAAACCTATCTCAAGGATTGCGAGCATCCCTGCGCGAGCTATCTTTGGCCTTTCGCAGTAACTGGCCGGTGCAGGCCGTGGGCCTGTATTTGCGCTCACCCTTGAGCTGCTGCTGCTCTACTCCGCTCAACTCCATGATCTTGTGCAGCTGCTCGGACACGATCTTCAGGTGCTTCTCGATCTCGCTCGGCAGCTGTTTCAGGGCTAGCAATTGGCTCTGGACGCTCTCTAGTTGGCGCTCGAGACTGATCTCCGTGGTGACGAGCTCCTTGATCTTGTCCCGGTCCATCGTGACCGCGACCTCGACACCGACCTCACCACCCGACGGACGACGGATCACTACCTGGGCTGCTTCCTCCTCCTCCGTTGGCTCCTCGACTCGCGGCTCCTGATTAAGGACACGCAACAACGTTTCAAATCGTTACGAGGACTTGTGCCCACACGCAGGGAGACTATGTAGCGGCTCGTTTCAACGAATGCGCACGTCTATATAGACTTTTTCGTTATACCGTTTGCATATTTTGTATAAAAGCTCGTTAAACTCCGTTCGAGGAGAAATAATAGATATTTAACGAATCGAAAATCACTTTGAGATTAGTCACTATGAAAAATATCAAAAAGCGCGCATCAATGCTTTCTAATGTTTGCGTATCCAAACATTGGCGTAAACAAATCGGTCTAGTCGTCTATAGATCGAAAATATGCTTTGAAATGCTCGAGTGTCAATGAAACCGAAACCGTGTACATTATTTCGTGCATATATTCAATGACGCGAATTCCGTTCCGCGGCCCATTAAGCATGCCGCGGAACATATACTTTATCGCGCTACAAATAAATTTCAAACACAAATATATATGCACATTGTATATATATTACAAGCTGGCGCTTACCGCTGCCTCTTCTTGCGACCCTCCTTTAGCCTCTTCTGCACTTGCCGCAGCCTCAGTGATCTCGATGATTTCGGCCTGTGACTGAGGACGCGATTCAGTGCCACAACTCTCGGCCTTGGCTGTAGGTTCGGGTGTTGCCGACGGTGTTGTTTTCTACATATTTTTTTTTTCCCGCAGGGAGGAGAAAGAAAGCTTTTGTTAGATTGGTTAAGAAGCTTGCGGTGGTGATGCGAGTGGAATGAGTGACGATCGAGCGAGACAACGGTGTTTTTTTTCTTTTGTTTTAGCATAAGCGACGTTAATGCTGCGAGCAAAGCAAAAAGGGTATTTGCCAATATAGTAATTGAATTGATTTTTATGCAACAAATTTGTTGAAAGCTGCAAAGCACAAACACCTCCAAGCATAGCCTCGGTCGTCACTCGTCATGCAAAATGAATATGTTCTATGACATTTAAGGATCGTCATCAGTTTCAAATGAATTCCTGCATACTACACTTTTAACGGTATGTATGGGTTACAAATGAATAGTCGCACAGTCAGATGGTATATATATAGGCGAATACGATAGTTTCACTTGTTCGTCTGTTATTATTTTTAATGATCAACTTCCAAATCTAGTCTAATAATACGGCACCAATGTAATTCTGACAGATCACAGTGACCATGCACACGACGTGATTGTATATACGTAATGTAATGACGCATATTTTCCAAGTTTTTTTCTCTCATTCTCGTGCAAACCTGCCCGAGTTTAGCGAAGAACACTTCTTGCACTCGGACATTTCATACACATGTACATAAGATAATGGATGTGATAAGTTTTATCGATTGATATATAAGTACATTGCTCGTGTGCAGCAAGTTTTTAATTACGTGATGAGCGATTTGAGTGATTTATCGACTTGTTAACAAAAATCGGAAAAGATACGCTTGAATTGATTTATTAATTATAGCATCGGATCTATAGCCAAGAAACATTAATCGCGAAACTTGATGATTGGGGTTGTTCTATGTGTATACACAGCCTCGATATGTTCTAGTTTTTCAACGAAATATATAACGCAGTCATTCATTTTAATGTTCCGCTGCGCTTATGCCGTTCGAGCACAAGCAACAGCTGATATAGCCAACTCAAGCGTATCTCTCAGCCATTCGATGAAAAACACACACTGAGCTCTATTATTATCTAAATATATATATACTACTGCCACGACACTTGTACACCTCACAATTCTTCACTACATACTTACGACGAGATTCATGCAACTATATATATGTGTTCGCTAATCTACGAAAGAAATATATTGTTATGAAAGAAGGGGCAATGTATTGCCCTTTTTGGACTTGATCGGAAATACATGTGATTTTTTTTATGATTTATGAAAGTATGTAGCAGTGTGTTATCAAACATTTTGTCGGCAAATATTTCTGAAATGAAAAGCTATGGAGCGAGAATATGCAGATAAGTAAGCGTTCAATAATTGATTAAGCATAAATATTTATATCTATATAAGAAAAGCTGTATACTTGCGATTGGTTATATTAAGTACGAGTGTATATATATAGCAGCGGATTTCGATAAAGCAAGACTGTTTAATAACAATATAACTTGTATCAATTTAATTTATGTATATATATTTATTTTACAAAGTTACACATATATATGGTTAATTGTTTTCCGTGTAGATGATCTTTTATGCTTGTCGAACGTTTTTATTTATTTTTTTTTTATTCGATGAATATGCACCTTAATCGTAATAATAAATAATAAATAATAAATAATAAACATCACTAAATCCCTACGTAATTTAATCACTTATCGTCTTTAAGAGTTCTAATATTTGTCAGCAGTGTATATTTTTTGTTTTCTTTTTCTTTTTTTTACTACTTTTTATCGTTTTTTTTTCCTTTTTCACAAGCCTCCAAGGTTCTAAATAATTTTGCATCTCTCGCTTCGACTCTTCTCTACATATATCTATACATTACGTAAAAATTATCCATAATTCATTATAAAAAGATCACTGTAGCTCTACGATACGACACTCTGTCAAGGTGCAGCCTTAAAAAGCAGATTCGTTCGACATTTTGGCTTTTTCCTATTACAAATTCGTTCGTATGTTCGCCGCTCTTTCTCTCTCTTCTTCTTAATTCCATCCTATAACGAGACACTCACGGTCCCCGCGCGATTCCTTTGAATTACAGATAATTTTTCAAAAATCAAAAAAAAAATCTACATTTAACGCAACGTGTTGCGAAGATCGCTCTCTCACTCGCGCACAGATCTCGCGCGCAGGAAGAGCACGAGTTAAAAGACCTGGGGGAAAGGGGAGAAGATGGGAGGAGGACTATATAGAGGACGAAAAAGAAACCTCACGGGGTTGGGGTAGGGTGGACAGAGTGCGGCCCTGGTGGTCCCTGAAAAATCAAAACTGCTGCTGCGTATATAGGGGTTGCGTCGCGCGAAGGTAATACAGCTATATCGTATTAGCGGAGGCTGAAGGATAGGATATAAGGATATATGTCGGTGCTCTCACTCGTTGTCGTGGAAGCGCTTGGCGTAATTGAACATGAAGAAGGCGAGGGCCGAGGCGCAGGGCACCATCGCGTAGGCCAGACCTCGCGCGAGATCGGTCCTCATGGCGCTGCCGACCTTGTCCGCTACGACCATCGACATGACCGACAATCTGCGTCTGCCCTCGGCGCATCTGCTCTGGAAACTGTTGAGACTGTCGGACGAGTCCTTGGTCAGTTTGTCGGCGAAGTAGCCGCTCTCGGGGAGACCGAGACCCGACGCATTCGACTCGCGACGACAGGAGGCGCGACGGGAGTTGCGCCTACTCGAGCCCCTGTGCAGGATCTCGGTGTCGTAGGTGTCGCGCAGGCTGTAGGCCAGCGAGGCCAGCATCAGCACTCGCAGGAGGCTCTCCTCGTTGGCGGCGCTCTCCTTGTCCCCGGCGATCCTACGCTTCACATCGGCCACGATCCTCTCGAAGTAGTGGGCCCGACGCAGGAGACGAGGCTTGGCCTTGGCCCCGCCCGACGGCTTGATCGACTCGATCGCGCGATTCAGACAGCGCTTGGCGTACCTGCCCCGCCGGCAGAGCCTCGGCTTCACCCTGCGATGCTGGACCTGCGCCAAGTCGGGGCTTGACGCGGGTGGGGGGGCATCCGGGACTCGGAGGCTCTCGGGAGTCGCGGTGAAGCTGCGGGAGACGGGCTCCGCGGAGATGGTGCAGCTGCTGTAGGAGAAGGTCTCCTCGGCGCCTTCGTTGATGGGCAACATCCTGTCGTGTGCGGTGAGCTCGTCCGGTAGGATAATGTCGACGACGCAGGAGGTGAACAACCAGGTGCCTTTGGGAGCTGGAGTTTCGATAGGGGCGGCGGACTCGGACTCGCGATCGGATTGAGAGTGGTCGGACTCGTAGTTTACCTCGGAGACGGCTGATGGGGTCTTGGGCCGCGACGTCTCCAGCAGCAGACCCTTTTCCAACAGCTTCTCGGTCACGCTCTTCTTGGGCTGTTTCCGGATGACGACGCGGTAGGGCTCGACCTCCGCCTCGGCTTTCACCTCCTCGGACTGCTGGGAGGTGAGTCTCGGCTGGGGTACGGGACGCTCGGGCTTGCGCAAAAAGGTCGAACGCCGCTTGAGCTCTTGGATCTGGGCTGGCTCGGACTCGGCCTCTTGCTGCAGCTCCTGGAAGACCTTGGATTCCTTGAGGAGGGGAGCGCGCGGTCTCAGCTTCTTGAAGTTCACACTGCGGAAACGATCGTGATCCATTCGTCATTAGAACTGTCGTTGATTATATTGTATAGATTCAATAATATATTCCAAATTATATATTAAAACCCCATCTATACCTGCGTCACAAAATTCACTTTCTTTTTTTTTTATGCTGTCCAACTAGCAAATTCATCCGAATATGTTTGATTCAACTTTACATTGTTCATTTTTCGCAAACTATGCACTTACCCTAAAACTCCTTTCTCGTTCAAAACCTCCTCCTCGTCAAGGATCAATAGAGCAATTTCCTCGTCCGTCAAGTTTGTATTAGGAACGATTTCGCTGTTCTCGTCGCGCGGCTTCTCTGGATAGACTTCGACTGGGTCACCTTCCGGCTCAACAGGCGGCACGCACTCGTCTTCAATTTGTGGCACTTCGTCCGGTGTTGTTTCTCTTTTGTCTTCGATAGGAGCGAATAATATCTCTTCAATCTGTACGACATTTCAAACGAACGTGTGTTTGTTAAGAGAGAATTAATCGACGATAACGAATCACCAAAGTGTTTATATAATTCATTTAGTTGACTCACAGGGAGCATATACGGTTCGATATTCTCTTCGATTCCCTCTACTGCTTTGTTCGGATCTTCTGTCCTAAGACACACAAAATGAAAACATATTTTCTATACATTGGTTTGATTACCTAATATGAAATCATTCGTTGATTAAAAAGTAGGAGTTAAGATCATAATGGTGTATATGAATTTATATCGTAAGCGCAAAAGCCTCAATAGTCAGCCAAAATTAATATTATAAATAAAGCATATAGGTTTAGGTTAACTATTTATAATAGGATAAGATGTATAACAATAGCAGCTTTTAAGAGTCAATTTAAATTATAAAAAATATTCTTTCTCGCATTTGTACAATCAAAGAAAGCAAGCAAATATGTATATAATATAGTTTTAGTTTACATATAGTAACTCGTTATAAAGATTAGCAAAGCTAAATAGCGATTGCGACAAATAAGCTTTAATGGTGCGATTATATATTATGACACTAAATTGCAATGTCTAAAATAAATTACGAAATAAATTCTTCTTTTGGTTCTGCATTCAACGAAACTCAATCCATCAACACAAGCTCCATACTATCTCTTAACGCTGTCATCAATAACGCAATAATAAGCATTGCCGATCAGACCATCAACCCATTAATGCCATGTCCAATTTTACGCAACATTTTCAGGGTCGCTATAATTGGCAAATCGTATAGATCGGAATTTAAGAAATGAAGATTTTGCCGAAGCTCGCTAATAATAATATATATTTTAATTGACGAAAAATTTGTTATAGCAATTTTTGGTATAGATCAAAAACGAAATGTTGAAATATATAATGTGGTCAGCTTGGACTGCTCCATCACACACATATATATATATATATATATAGGTTTTAAAGTCAGTAAGCGAATCGAGTTGCAGCCAATACGATCTCGCATTAATGGGATCCAAGCTCGCGATGATGGGCTGCAGTATTAATCGACAGCTACTAGGCCTATAAGCGCACCTTGCACTCCTATAAATAGGGCGTAATCATTCATAAGCTGCAGCGATAGATTTCGCGCGCGTGTCGCAAGCTCCATCCCCTCCCGCCATCATCTAAAATTAGCGTACGAAAGTCTATAGAGCCTATAGAGCGGCGCTTGGGTCGCTAAACAATATATCTCGTAATGCTGCTGCTGCTGCTGCTGCTTGGCCCTGACTATTCCAACAATATATTTCCCCGCTCGCGAAACAACTGTTGCACATTGCAGAAATAAAAAGAATAAAAGCTATCGGTCCCGGGTGTGGATCTCCCTTGCGCACACTACACAACGTATGCGCGTATTGAAGCGTATCTCTCTCTCTCTCTCTCTCTCTCTCTCTCTCTCTCTCTTGGACAGCGTAGCAGCGGTATATCTTACGACACGCGAATTATAAATTTAGGCCGTCAGTCGGCGCGCGGCGCGTCATTCACATTCTCTGTTGGGCGCGAAAATAAATCGTCGACCGAAGACCACGACGACTCACGACTGTACCGACGACCGAGAAGCGAGACGACCGCAACGAGGCGACGAGACGGTGCGAACGCGATCCTCGATGATGATATGTGGCAGTGCAGCAGCAGCAGCTCGTTAATCGACGCCGAAGGGCCGGACGACGCGGAGGAAGCCTTAGACTACACCTATGCGATGTAATGCGTGCGTGTGCGTGCGCGACGGCTCGGGAATTTCTGACGGTGAAAAAGATCAGGAGCTGCCGCGGTGCCGGCCCCGGATTTAACTGGGGCAAAACCGAGGGCGAGATTCTAGGAGGAGCTCTGCCAAGCTGAAAAGGCGACCGCGCGCGAGCGCAAGCCTCGGCTATCGGAATCGATTTTTCTTAAGGGAATTCTTGTATTCTATATCGATTGTGAAATCTCGCGCTGGCCTTATATATATATATATATATATATATATATATATTCCGCGGATGCCTGAATTGTCGCAGATTTATAGATATTTGTACATTAGCTTAACTTGATTATAGATACTTTTTTATATTATTGCTTCGTATAGGAATTCAAATTTGAGTGTATACATAAAAGAATGTAAGCGACGACTAAATTGTGGTGAATATTTTTCTCTGATGAAAAAGAAAGTGATTACAAAGTATAAAATTCCAGAAATACTCTGTATTATATATTTGTGCAGAAAAAGAAAAGCAAAGAAAAAAACAAAATCAAAATGAAAAAAGCAGTTTGACGAAAAGAATTTGAAAAAAGAATAAAGTAAAAGTATTTCAAACGGACACCTTAATCCAAGCGAATATGTATATATATATTAAGTGCGGGCATAGAAATGTTTGAAAGTTTATTATAGGCTCATGCTCTTCCGGAGATGTCCAAATTTAGCCCTTTAAATGCGGCAGCCAAACTATTTTAGACTAAAGAAACATTTATTTAGAGATAGTCGAGTCATCGGCGTAATAACTGGGTGGTGCATATACGCGGGCGAATATAACCGCAGAATTGTTTTCACACGCCCATTCTCATACTTATACGCGCGACAGCCAATAAACACATAAATCCGATCGCAACATCATCCCCCGATTATCTACATCTTTTTCTAACCCAATTGAAACGCATCTCATCTAAATATATAACACACGTCCGCTTATCAGACGCATCGACTTATAGTCGCATCTCGCATTGAATCTGTTTCCCCCAAATCCCCAGGTCAGAACGACGAGCCTTTGCTGCCATGAAAATATCGCCGACTGCATTGGCGAATAGATGGCCCGCAGCTCTGCAGGACGACACCATCCGCGGCGATACTCTCGATTCTGGGTTAGCTATTTATGTTGGCTACGCGGCGCGACTCGACATTGCCACATGTTGATCTCAAGGCGCCGCGATACATACCGTTCCCGAGTCAACGCGTCGGTATATACCCACCTTATTACACCCTTCTCTCTCTCTCTTTTTTTTTTTTTTTCTTTTATATAGAAGCGCGGATTAACTTTGGCCGATGATACGCGTACGAGCGCCTGAGTCTACGTCGGCCTGCCAGGCGCGCGTGTAACTCGCGCGGTGACTAATGTTGGCGCGTGCATTAACCGAGTTGAATGGCTTGTTTGTCGCTCCGAGGGATTACGTATATATTCGCGGATTTGTATAATGCTAAATGTTTACCGGCTCTATTTTGGGTTTAATTAAAGAGCTTTTTCCTGTTTTTCTTTATAGTGCGGCTCGCAAGCTTAGGTATTTTGGAGGATGCTCAAGAGAGGTGACAATGGACTCGTTCGATTGCCTTTCGATTGGCTGCTGCTGCGACTTTATTTGGGCGAGAATATCGTGGAATGATTGTATTGGTCGTTGACGCGCTACTAATTTTCATTGATGAACAAACATATTTACGCGTGTTACACGAATTTGAATTGACGCGCGGAGAAAAACAATGATGTTACACGTATGACGGACTATATACTTTAGGATGGCGTCAAGTATATACGTGATTTCTTACGGCCTTTTTGAAATTCATATCCTCGTAGCATGTGTGTTAAAAAAAAAGTTAAAAATTCTTATTTCTCAAAAAGTTTATTTTAAAAATTTATTGAATTTCAAAGTTCATATTTTAATACATATACTGCTATGTTTTACCTCACATTTGTATATACCACCGTGACGTATAGTCGCACGAGTTTATAAAAATGTTTATATCCTCTTCTATTGATATTATTTGAAGAAAAAAAAACATGTATAAAGTTTTTTTTTTACATAATCTATCAAAATATGAAATAAAAAAGGCAGCGTATGTATACTAATTATACTTTCGCACATCTTCATTTTACTTTCAATTGCAAGGAGGTAATTTTAATCGTCTTACATCTCGAGCAGAAATTGTTATAAGCTATACTCTATATTTTAAAGCTTATCTGATACAATCATGATCGAAGATTCATGAAACCATTAATTGTGCCATATGTTCACGAAACTATACTGATTTTACTTGTATATTAAAAAGTATTATGAGTAAAAGTAAAAGAATGTCTTACACGATGTGTTTCGCTTTAATAATCATATTTTGGGGTGTATGAATAATAAGTTGTATGAATAAGCTGCACGAGACAACATATTTTTACCTATGAGAGAGCTATTTGAGTAAAGATACTCATGCAAATGACTATTTTGTTTTGATATCGTTGAATTTCTTTTTACTATAGTTATTTTAATGGACTGATTACATTTCTAAAGTGCCTATGGATTATTTGATTATTATCTCAACGATCGTAACAAAATAAAATTGTATTTACTAATTAAAAGATCAAATGATTTTTTTAAGTTTTTTTTTCTTTTATTAACTATCATTAAAGATCATTAAAATTGAAAAATGATTTAATAAAAATTAAGATTAAGTATCAGACATTTTAATTTGATTATAAATGCAGTACAGAACGTTTTAAGAGTTTAACATTACTCTTTCCTGTCTAATTAAAATATAATATAGCAAATAAAACGAGTCGATTTGATTTATTCTTACAAAAACTGCGCTAATATTTAACAATTATAAAATGTATTTATCTTCTGTAAAAAAAATGAGTCAATATTTGTTCTAACGGTGTTAAAATTTTTTTTAAGCGTTTTTGTCTTTTTCTCTGAGGAAGCAATACGCAACATGATATTTGGCATTAGAATAGTTTATAAAATTTGAGAACTATGAAAGAATTGCACTTAGTATACGGTGACATAATTAAATGTTTAATCATTTTTTTTTTACTTTTCACTTTAACATTATTTTTATCACAATTATTAAAGAATGTTAATGTTATCTTATTTACCTCTCATATAAGATTTGAAAGGTTCCATGAACTAAGTATGAATTTCAAATACTTGCTTGTAAAAAATATAAAGATAACTTTACTATTGCAAATAATTTAACGGCATAAATCAAATTTACTTATTATATATTATACTATTTAATATAATAATCGATAATTCTTAAAGTACTTTTATGCCCTGTATTATAATCGAGAACTAATATAGCGGCTTACAGCTAATTTTATAGGACTTGGTCAAGCGTAACAAATGCATTCTGAGAAATAGGCTTTCAATTAACTTTTTTGGGATCGCATGAATTCAACTCAAGGTGGCGGATCTTGATGAGTCTGCGAACTATTTGCGAATGTTCTAAAACGTATTTGTAATCCAGGTAGCTAAAAATATGCGCAATCTCGTGTACCTATAAATTGATCCACTTTTATGAATTCTTGTGATCGTATCCATTTAGAAACTACATTCATAAAGAATTTTTAATTTAAGCTAATATATTATACTTTAATACGATTAATTCCAAAATTGAAAATAGTATGATTGAAACGAAGAATAATAATATATTTGTCACAATCAAATATTCGAATTTTTCAAATTTACTATTTTGAATATAGAAATAATATGATTCCACTTATTTTCACACTGGGATGACGTCTTCTCGACACTGACATTCGTCTCGACTCGGAGTTTTGATGGACGATAAAGCTCAACAGATTTATTGCCCGCGATCATCAACACGGAAACGTGTTCGTGACTTTGTCAAAAAGAGTTGACAAATGAACCAACTGATTTTAACATACTTGTACAATTCATTTTTATTCGAATAAAAGGCCGTCTCTCAGTTTTATTGCAACCTTGACTAATTATATAACAGCTATAAAAGATTGTTTTGGTATTAAGAGACTAGATATGATGTTAAATTATTATTGCTCTAGTGTTTTAATGATAATTGTTTTATACCTTGATTAAGGTAGTAAATAACAATAGTAAGCTAGTTATTTTAATCTTTTCATTGATAGTGATGTTATTGAATATACGCGTAATTTAGTGCAGAAACCGACAAATAAACTTCATTTTGGCAAACGGCTCGTCAACAACGACGAAATGTGAAAATAAATAAATAAAACTCAAGTATGACAGATCAAATTATAATCTTTGCTGTCCGTTTACGAAGGATTTTGAAGATTCCTATGAAGATTGCACAATCTAATTTATCAATGATCTTTTCCATTACTTCATGTTTATTTCGAGTTGTAATTATTCATCGATGATTATTTTAATCACTCGAACAGATGCTATTGCTTATTAATTTCCCATTGATAATTTAAAGTACCTATTAGAATTTGAAAAAATGCCGCTTTCTGCAGTCCACTTCATTTTCTATACACCACTATACATATTAAAATAAACTTAATCGAAGTGATTATCGTATCGTAATCCTTACCTTCGAACTCCTAAAACGTAGTTGTTTCCGGCGAGAACAAGCGCCTCGTGGGCCTGACCGTGTGTCAATTCGGTTATCGGCTGATCGTTCAGTGTTACGACTACATCGCCAACTTTCAAGCCCATACATTCTGCAAGGCTTTCCTCCGCTACCTGAAAATTGTCATTTTACGTTGTGCCGCACACTTTTTACAAGCGGCTCATGGCGCCGATTCTCCCCAACGCGAATTCCCGTGAAAGTAAGAATAACACAGCAGTCGAGGCGCGATTTGTCTCAAATTGGATTTACAATTACTTTGCGATATATTAATTTATATACGCGACAAACACTCGCGCTTATTTATTGAAAAGGAAAGACGTTGTTGCTTCTTACTCAGAGTGCAAAGTGAAGTAAAATTATTTTCAATTTGGAGCCGAAGAATTATGGTGGATGTAAAAATCGAAAAATAAATCATGCGAGCAGTAAACGAGGAAATAGTGTATTTTCAATGTGACTTTTATGCATACCGCAAGATCACTGCGTTAACCTTCCAATATCTTTAACTTGCCTTTATTGCTTCTCAAGACTATTTTGCTTTTTTTTTGTCTGTGAAATTTAAGACGCCTTAGTCATGCGTGTCTGCGGGTAGGAAATGATGCAGTACAAAGAAAATTATAACGCAATTTTAGAATAATTCGTTTAAATTGATCACGATTTACTGACAACTAATATACAAATGCTGACTTGTAACTTATTTTTGGAGTGAATTCAATTATCATTAAAGAGTTTAATCTATAGATAGACTTTTCGTATATGCTGTTGGTGATTGTTAATTATAGCAAGAAAGATAAGAATAATTGCGCTTTTAATATATTCTAAAGCCCAAGTATTGAAATTTCCTCTTCCACTACTCGGAATGATAACAAAATCAAGCTCTATTTTTCCCTTCAATTTGTTTGTTTACAAAAGTATTTAACGCCGAGAAGAAAAAAAAACTAGATTCTGGTCCATTCAAACAACAAGAACATCAAGAAAAAAATTTGGTATTTCGATATTTACCCTAATGACGGTAAGAGGTTGGGGGAAGTCACTTCCTCCCGCCAGACGAAAGCCCCATGGCCGGTTGTCGAATTTCGTAAACTTAACGTCGAGGGTCGCCATGGTGCTCTACATCTACAAAAGCGCACAAGGTTTGTTTTTTTTTTGTTTCTTTCTGCTTTCTTTTTGCTCGTCGTAACACTCGTTCTTCTATTATAGGCGCCACTTGCACAATTGCACTTCACATAATCGAGAGATCGATTGCTTTGTTTTTTTTTACATTATTATTCCACGAGTATGAAATTTCATATGGGAAATATCAAACGCTATTAACTGCACGCTTCGCTCATTACTTTGTACCAATTTATCGATATAATTCTGTTCTTCCTGTTGCCAGTGATATTTATAGATTCTACGCGATTGTTTTATCGACCATAAGTGTTCGTAATTGGTGAGTGTGATTTTTTTTTATAAATTATTGTAAATTTGAAAAACTTCACTATTAAGCTTGCATACACTTCATTTGAATATACAAATAAAATATTTATCTACTTTTGTCTCATTATTCATTTTCTCTTTCATATCATAATCATTTTGAAATAGATAGCTACAGTCCTAAAACTCGATAAAAAAAAATGCTAGAAAAAAGTTTTTTTTTTACAAGATATTATTTTAAATGCTTCTTATGTACTAAGTATTCAATTACAATGATTTCAATAATAATATTAATTTACGAATATTGATATGAAAATGGACGTATGTTTTCATTCTAAGAACTAAATCTTAAAACATTGAAATACTATATCTGCGGTTATATTAAATACTAAAAACACTATATTTAAAATTTTTTCAAGCAATAAAATTTACGTAAACTGATTTAGCAAGAGACAGTTTACAAATTATATAATAATATCTGTACCTAAAAATTTTGTATTGTTTATTTAAAAAGTATTGTCATCGATTGATTGTCTTTAGCACAAATTTCTGAATAAATATTATTTAAATTCGGATTTTCCATTATAGTTGAATTTTTTTTATAAGAATTTAATATATTTGTATAAATAACTTTTCAATGAATCAATTATAACTGAAACGTAACTCAAAAATTTGATGAATCGTACACATACAAACTTGGGGCTTATTTATCTCTTATCACGAAAATTTGTCTCCTCCATAATATTTATCCTTTCCTCCGTATACAAATACACCCAAGAAAAAGTCAAAATCGTACCTATACAAGCACCTATATAAGAACGCCAATGCAAAGTGCTAAAAAAACATGGTTCATCGAAGCCTTATACGAGCGATCGTCCGATCAAGCGACTCGTATCGATGCGCATATACTTATATGCCAAACGCTCGTCTCGCCGCCTGCAAATCCATTACATAATATCCCCGCCATCGGTTCGCATAACAAAAGAAGGAACGTACGAGCAAAAGGAGAGGCAAGAAAAGCCGGCCGCGAACGAGACGTAGCTATATACTCAAGAGAGCCGAGAGTAATACAAGAGCCAGAGGGAGAGAGAGAGAGAGAGAGCGAAGAGCAAAAGGAGGCCTCGAGGCCCGGCGAAATTTTCGCTAGAATCTTTATACCGGCGCGCATTTACGCACACTGCACTAACCGTATATATATGTAATAGGCGGTGCACGCGTAACAGGAAAATACGACCGGCGCAAGTATAGAAATATCCACTGTGGCGCGGCGAACGCGGAAGCGGACGAGATATGCAAGTATGCAGTCACGCGGCGGTGACGGTAACCCTATAAGAATTCGAGCCCCTCTCTCGAGGACGTTCCCGGTCCCCCGGATCCTATATTACTTTAGCAAAACGTGATATTGCTCCGAGAGACGCTCCAACTGCCGCCTATATATATATATATATATATACGCGTATATACGCCAGTAGCGACCGGCTAAAGCGCGTTTTAAGCGCGCGGCAAAAAAGAAACCGGAGCGCAGTGCGCAGCCAACCCGATATAATAATAGCAAGGGGCCGCAATGAGGTGCTCTTTTGACGCCGGGGCTGCATGTATATATGGGCGCCGCTTCTCTCGTCCAACTCTCTTCTCTCTTACACACATACGTATATATGTACTTGCCAGTATCGCTTTTCGATTCGGCGCCAGCTTGTTTAAGGATCGACAACAGATCCGTCCAATAACTATATGTATACCTATAGCGATAAGGAATGTTACGCATATGAAAACGTTGAAGTCTTTAATTTTTGTATGTATTATAAATTATGGATTTCGCGAATCGCGGCGCAAGGCAGACACGTTTTGATTTTGATCAATTCAAGTCGATATATATACTTGTGTATATATATATATATATAAGTTTTGCGAACGGTTAGGTAATTCGGGCCGATAAATATAAAGAAATGATAATAGAAGTGAGATGAAAGGAAATAATGGATCTTTGTAGAATATACTTGTATGTATTTGTCCAGCAACAGGTTCAGGCTGCGTGGTACTATATATATATATATCGAGCGATCACGTAAGCGGTCCGATAGAGAGACAGAGAGAAGAAGAAAAAAGGAAGAAATTCTTGATATGTAAACAACACACGATACACACATATGATAATCACACTATATGGCTAAAGCGTTTATTATTATGTTTATAGCGTTGCTAATGAGCGTCGAGTGCATCGGGCGCAGGACACGAGCTTCTTGAAACGAGATCTGCGTTACACCAGGGAGCGGATAAGCGATGCGTGATTGCGCGCTTCACCTTATATATATATATACGACACACAGCCAAAGTACAACAAGAAAAAAAGAAAAAAAAAGAGAGAGAGAAAAAAAAAAACAAGCACAAAAAGAATGTGTGTGTAAGCAGCGAATGCGTATGAGCGAAGGTGAGTGTTTCGTTACATATAAATATGTGCGCACAACAATAATGCATGATAGAGAGAGCTACGAAAAAAAAATACATTAAAGCACCGCGATGCAGCAATAATAGTAACCCTCGTGCACCGTAGAGCCATTTAGGCTTATGTACCTAGTGCACGGGAGATTCACTTACAGCTCGCATCGCGAATAGATAATATTATAGTTTGCTACTATGTGTGCGACAGTGCAAAAGTGCCAGGCTCCTGTATCCCGAAGCTTGCGCGGCGTGAATGAAAAAGAAAAATAATTGAAAAAAAAAAAACAACAAAACAGATGCAGAAAGCAAATATCAGATTGTTTATGATATACATAATATATATAAATATTAAGAATTATAATAAAAAAATAAAAAATTTGAGTGGTCTGCACAAAAATATATCGTGTTGGTCGGAAACGTTGCTCACTGCAATGGTAGAGAAAAGTTCCCAGCGGTCGGCTGGATAATCCCGTGTGTCTGTGTGTCAGTGTTTCCCTTTAACGGTGAAGTCGCACCACTCGAAGAACCTTTTATTCTAAGTAGAACCGCTACTTGTATCGGTACGGCCTGGCTCGAGACTAAAGTCGCGAATCTAAACTTTTCGGCTGCGCCGGGTAGCGCAACTGCTTCGTTACTGGTCCCGGCCGAGCTTTCCTAGCGCGGCGCTTTGGCTCGTTTCTGCGCGCTTTTGGATCCCCGAGATAGAAGGAGGGGGGACTCACTGTCCAACAGAGCGCGAGACCGAGAGAGAGAGAGAGAGAGAGAGAGACAGAGAGGGAGAGAGAGGACACCGAAAGGGAATATGTGTCACGATAAGCCCTGCCAACCGCTCGGCTATACCACATGCACTTTGCTCGCCTTCTCTCTGCCACGGGTACTTGTACATTGGACCTCGCTGCAAATATCTGACTGCGACAGAGGAGCAAGAGAGAGAGAGAGAGAGAGAGAGGAGAGAGGCCTCGAGTGAGTGAAAGAGAGAGAGCGAGGCTCCGATCTATTTACTGATCGATCTATTTGGATCGAGGCGAGCCTATACTCGATTTCGTTAAAAGTGCAAGGGAGTCCCCGTGCTCTTGGTCCTTTCGAGGGTTGCACTCTCTCTCTCTCTCTCTCTCTCTCTTTGACGGAGGCTGCGGTTACCTGCGTTAGGGAAACGCGTGGATTCGTTCGCTTTTTTTTTGTCTGCTTGTCTCGTCGCTGGCCAGAGTATGGAATGTTGATTTGTTGTGGGTGGGATTTCAAGCGGAGCAAACATCCGGTGTCGCTATTAAGAGCTCGTGACACGAAGTGTTTTGTTTCTGCGCTCATGCGTTCCCCTCTGTATATATACGATGTCATTGAAGGATTTGAGTGAGATAATTTGAAGTATTATGCGGTCGATTGGTCGATCGGTCTATCCCGATTGTACCGAACGTGCTACAAAACTGTAAACTTTTGTAATTGAGAAAAACAAAAGTACGTGCAGTTCGTCGGTATATCAGTTGAAATATGTACATTGTATCGTTATTTCACAGTGGATTCCATTGATACTTATACTATACCGTGTAAACTTTTGTTTTATTAAAACGTTCGAGATTCGCAATTAACGAAGAATATGTTACTTTTATTGTTGCTTGAACGAAGAATCAGTGTAAATGCAAAATCGATCTATTTAGTCTGTTGTATAAATGGATCTAGATATATTTTAATACCAGAACACATTATAGACTCACAAGAAGATGTCCTGCAGACATATGAGTTCTGGATTATCTTGAAATTTTCAGGAATTACTTTTTGCGCATAAAGATGAGGCCCGTTATCGGCGTTTTATTGATTAAGCTCTGGAAATCAAGATATCCATCAATTCATACTGATTTTATGCATTAGTGTATATCTATATATGCTACAAAACAATATTACAAGCTTAAAGAGCGGTGAATATCTTGACTTCCAGGGCCTAATCAATAAAATCTCGATACGCAGGTCTCATTATCTTGCATAAAATGTAATTCTTGAAAGTTTCCAGAAAATTGAGGGGCCTCATGTCTGATCATCTTTTCGCCAGTTAATCAAGTGCAGGATTTTACGTATTGCAAGTATTCAAATTAAAATTTTATTCAATACCAAAACAGCGAAATTAAAATCATTCACGATGATAAAGTGATTTTAAATTCGCATGATATGTATAAGCATGCTGATTTGTCAACATAGGCTTAAATATTTACTGTGTATATTAATTTTTTCGAATGCTAAGTTGCCAGTTCAGAAAGACTTGGATTCCTAGTTCAGAAGCTTTTGTAACATCGATATTTTTTCATCAATACGTTTATACTTTTATTCTTAGTTTTTCCGACCAATTAGAAAACCTTTAGATTTACTAAAATAAAAAGCTCATTTATTATACCAACGATTAATTATTATAAACATTTATTTTTTTAAAAGTTAAGTGCACTTGACAGTTTTTCTTTAAGTACATTTATTTTAAAGTTAATTAAAAGATGAAACTTTAATACATTGAAATAATGTAATAAGCATGAGGTTTAAATAATTTTATGATCAACATTTAAAAAAAATTATGTAAATGACTCGCACTGAATGATTTAATTGAATCGACATAATCAAATAAAAAATTACAAAAATTATATGGTACAGAGTAGCTTATGTATTTATTATTTGACATGATTTATATTTTTCTGAAGATCATTACTTTTATTATACTAATATTGTAAGATAGTTAAAAAATTAATCTTATTTATTCTACTTTATACAATTTTTTAAGGAACATTAATATTCTGTTATATAAATATGTATGAAAAAGCTACATCAAAGTATGTACATACTTCTGCAATTATACGATAGATAAGATAATATTAATAATAATAATATTAATCGTAATATTAAAATAACAAATCATGGTTTTATTTACTCCTTTGTTATTCTGTTCACCTACCAGCGAGCATAAACATATAGTTAATTATAGCGAGTGACAATTTCATTCCTTTTAAAATCAGCAAAATAATGACGTAGAAAGACTTTGTTCAAGAATATTTACATTATAAATACTTTTCAAAGAAAGCACATCTATAAAACATTTATTTGCAGGGCTGTGCTATTAATCATTTTCTTCTGCGTTCTTTGATACTAAATTTATTTTTAACCTTTACTTAGATTGGCAAAAACAACACGAAACTTCAAAGATCATATGTTTGTCACTTCCCGAGCTCCAATTCAAAACTGTAACAGGTGACGTGCTTTTTAGGAATCACATGAACTGATGGCCTGTTTTGTCAACAATTTTTAACACAAGGACCGGAAATTAAAGTTGCCAGTTTAAACTGTTCTAATATGTACCAGATGGTATAACGCATTATGACTGCGAGCATTCAAAATACTTACCTTTTTTATACATAGACATTAGAAACATTCATTCCTATAATATCAATAATACGTTATATTTATATTTCAAGGTGAATTAATTCAGAGAAAATTATAAGATTAACAAGTTACAATCGTATTTACTTATTAGGCCGATGAAAACTAATACAAGTAATTTATGAGCCTACCATTAGTATGACTGCAATATACCTATTATCAATATATTTTTTTTGTAATACAAACCTGTGATTCATTCTTTTAATAGTTTATAAATAAGCTTAAGTGATATGAAATAAGTGTAAATTAATATTTTTTCAAATAAATGTTAAACAAAATTAAAAAACGCCCGTGACGAATGCATAGATACGAATCATTATTGCATGTTCGTGCATTATTTTTTTCTTCCTCATGAAAATAAGCGATTTTTTCCCCTGTATTGGTGTGTGTGTGTGCCAATATTTATATCTCAGAACTGGATACATCGATGTTCGACCTCTCATTTTTTGTTTTCCTGCAGTCTGATCACTGAAAATAATTTTTTTCATTTAATAATTTTGTTTTATGGTGAAAAATAGAATTTTATAATGTACTTTTTTTTACGTTTTTTATGCTCGAAATTTTTTAAATATAAAAAATCAGTTTGTAATTGTTTTGTAAAAACTTGAATACGTAATTTATTTCATGCAATCTTTAGTTAGGAATTTTCATTCTCGTGGGTATATGATTAAAAATTGTGCAGATAAATGCACTATATAATAGTATCCACAGTATATGGATCGATATCTGTTTGACATCCGAGAAAAAAAGCTTTCTTTGTTTCAAAGAAAGCATCATTGTGCGTGGTAAAATATTTTGTTAAATCAAGAAGAAAAATTTATTGTTTTGATGACATATTCATTTGCTGCAAGGAAAGTTTACTTTTCATAACAATATTTATTTTAACATATAAAATTGTCAGTATAACATCTAAATATTTTATCAAATCAATGATTTTTTCTTCCTGGATTTAACAAAATCGTCAGTGTAGCAAATAAATATTTTAATAATAGACTCCTTATAAACAATTGGATTAGAAATAAAAATTATAATTGCAGTTAGAAACATTTTTTATTAACTGTAAGTAAAAAAATATAGTAGAAAACTTAACTTCATTAAAATATAAACGTACATGAAGAGGGGCAAATCGCTTTACAACCATAAAATGCCCAAATTCACAAATGTCTTTTTCATGTGGGCAGTCTTGTAACTTCACATACTGGTACCGCTTGAAAATGGTTCTTCTGTAAAATTATATTAAAAGAAAAGCCCGACTATAAGAATTTTTAAAATTTTTTTTTCAATTTAAATTTAAAATTTTTTAGAAATCCTATCAATTTTAATTGAAATCTAATGTCGGTAACATAGGGAACATGTCGGCATTTGTCGAGCACTCGCGCTTCTAGTTATCAAAACTATTAAACTGCTATTTTATACCATTTTTTATTTCTTCAAGCTTTTGATCTCACGAGCTGAATCAGCGAAACTCGCTGTAAAATAATGAGTAATCACTATTACGTGATAAGGACACTGATTTGAATCATGAAATTACACGCAATTTGTATATAATACTGACTGTAGCATATGCGGTATAGTCTGCTGCATATTTTCGTAAGTATTGCATATCCGATTACCTTCCTGAAGGAGTTCCTTCACGAGCTCCTCCATTTTACATCGATAATCACTGTTTTTATCCATGCACTCATCTATTATATCTATTCTGCTCACAAGCAGCCACTCTTCTAATTTTTTTGGATCGTTTAAGAGATCCATAAAACCATTAGATCCCCCCATATACATACTAGGGAGGTAGCAGCAAGCGTAAGCCATCCCGATCAATTTGTACTCCTGGTAATCCTGCAGCATTGAATTGTAGGATAATGGCACTTTGATTTCACTTTTATTATTGTTGATATGCATATCTAAAGCTGAATAATAATATTTAAACATATCGAATTCCGATTTCTTTCGAAAATTCGGAGTTGTGTGCAAATATAAAAGCATGGCAACATCGGTAACCGGTGAGGCATATCTTAGTAATTGGTAGTCGATCAAAATACACTTTGGGGGACTGTTTTGGTCGAATAATAAATTGTTCAGCCACAGGTCGCCGTGACACACTACCGAAGGGCATCTGCACTTCTGAATCTTTAGATCGTTTTTAATGCGATCGTATATTTTAAAAACTATAGAAGAATCATAACCAAATTTTTCGGCCATCCATTCTATAGTTTTGAAACCAATAAAATTTATTTTACTAAATTTGGTCTGTGAATAAATTTTTTCTTCAAACGCATTGGTATATTGTTCTTTAAAGCTTTTCCCAATACGGCGTTCTGCCAGGATCGAAGACGCATGAAATCGAGCCAAAGTTGAAAGTGCAGATTTTAAAGACTGCTTATCTAATAAATGATTACCGAGGACATTGTATCCTTGCAATCGCAGATCCTCCAAAACAATAACATCTTTTGTAGCCAAGTAACAACGGGGTGACCATTGTTGAATGTGTTTATCCTCGATCAATTGAGGATGGACACGATCGTAGAATTGATACTCTTCTTCTTCCAAATTCTTGTCCATCAATAGGTCTCGAACCATTGTTAATGTAGAACACGTTTTCATAAAGTAGACTTTTTTTATAATTCTATTGTTTACCTTAAAATTAATAGTAAGAGAGTAGTGACTCCCTAGTAAACCACTTTGATGATTAGAAAATGGTTCTATATTACGACCAATAACTTCAAAATTGCGATATTTTGTTGAGCGCGCAACAATAAGCTCTAACTCTTTTTTACTAAGATCTAATGAAGACATGTTTTTTTTTTTATTTCACGCAAGAAATGTTTTGTAAAGATACTTGTAAATAATCAAAAAAAATGGAATTACTATTTTACTGCCTATGTATTAAATTTAGGTTATGATAATACTGTAGAAAAAATAATGTGCTATTTAAAGCTGTACAAAGCCAATTGGACAATAGAGAAAAAATAATAAATTACTTATCCATATATAAGATACAATTATCTTTCTACAATTTAATTCGTGTTCTAGAAGAAAATTGTAAAGTTACCACAATCAAAACATTACTTACCATTACATATAATCTTCGGTATAAATAAAAATTATGCTTTAGATAAATACTTTTGACATAGGTTTCTCATATAATACAAATGTGCAAAACGTGGGCTCATATACTAAGGGGATTTATGCGCTATAAATTACACTTATAATACAGATATTTAATAATGCAAATCAAAAACTATAGACTCTCTACTTTCTACTTAAATTACTATTTAAAACGAAATCATTAAGTTTTTTGACAATCACGCACTTCTAACTGTATCGCCATCTAGTCTCATCGCATTTTAAGGACTAAACTATTGCGTCATTTTTCACATCAACTATATTTTCTTGCGTCACATGTGCGACACATGGAAGCTTTACAACGTTTTGCATTGAGCGCACGATACATTAGTTATTTACTCCAAAAATTTGATACGTGCAGGTATATTGTAATAAATAAATTTCACAATCCCTTGTCTTATAAACACTTGCTAAGACAGCTTATCATCACTCCAGGACACTGTCTAAAGCCTTCGATTAATTATTGAATCAGACGTAATCTGCCAATAAACAAAGCAACGAATTTCGATTAAGCACTAAAACTTTTTAGAAGCTTCTTTTTACTGTAAGATTTGAATCAAACCTGAGAAGGATTCGTTGGTGAAGGAAGGCACAATAATTCACAAGCACAATTATCTTTCACGTGCAGTACGCGAACATTGAGCGCGAAGTGACCAGCCAGGCTTTGGGGACGTACTGGAATTTAACTACAAGCAACACAGTGATGTAACCGCTGTGTAAAAATCCCCGATAACGGCCTCCTCCACAACGTAATTTAAATGCAGCAATCGCAGACTACAGTTGAAATAACAGTAGGGAGACCGGGGTAAGGTGACCCCAACAATGAATTTGAATCAAAACATTTCTTTTGAGTGCACAAGAGTGTGTAAATTATCTTATCAGGCTATTAAAAACCCTGCTATATATTGATGAAATAAAAATATCGATATTTTAAATGAATTTATAATACATGAAAATTTAACTCAAAGTGTAATGTTTGAACGCGTTCACTTTACCTCAAATATAGTGTATTTATTCCATATAAGCACTTTATAAATAGAAAATGTAATAATATAAAAAAAAACACATTTGGTTCGATTCAATCTTCATATTAAAGGAACATACAGACTATTCAATCCGATTGTGAACGCCGTCGCGTTCTGCTATAAGTAGTTTTTACACGCGCTAAATCGAAAGGCTGACTTTCATGGGTATTTATACACTAAGAGAAAATTCGTACTCGAGACAGTCAGAAGCTTTTCTGCAGTGTCATCGACGTTTTATTGCGCGAATAAACTCAATACATATATCGTAACAAAACTGGTACCAAAAGTTTCGGAATCGTTAAGTAGATATCGTAATTGCAATTAAAAAAATTGCGCACACACACTACCAATTTTGTTGAATGTTATTTTTCCACAATTACCACGAATGAAATTATTTACTATTCTTAAAATACTGCACACTTTATATTAATTCGATCATTTACATAACCGGCAATATAATTACAAACGAATGGCGCTATTTTTTTTGCCTATTACTAGGACCCTTATACTTATAATAAATCGTGAATTTTCAAGTGTCTCGCTACTAAAATAATTTTTCTGGTTTTTTTTTTTGCCAAATACTGAATGAATCAAGACGCAATTTTTGTAATTACCATGAAATACGAAAGCTATACTGAGAAAATTTTTTTTTTTGAATCAAAGACGAACTTATTGCGGACGGAGTTAACATAATTTGTTATATCAAGAAGAAAAAGCTAATGATTCAATAAAACATTCATTTATTGCAATAAAAATTTAATTTTTATAACAATATTTAATTTAACTTATTAAATTGTCTCTGCACTAACTATTTCTTCTTGATTTAACAAATTATTTTATCATCCGCCCACAATGAAGCTAAGAAATTTTTTTCTCAGTGTATCAATTTCGCCATTTTGGTACCATTTTTGTTACTTATTGAGTTAATTCGCACAGTTTACGAAGCTACCGCCACGGAAAAGACTGAGGGAACTACCGCGCCAGGGGCGGTGTACGCAGCACAGCAGCACCACTATAGCAGTACCGAGCAGTTGCTACTCTGTTTCGGCACGGAAAAATTGCTGCACTACAAAATAACGTGCTTAAAATAAACGGCACTGCTGGTTACAGTGCATGCATTAATATTACAAATGCACAGAACTGGAAATCAGAGTTCTGAAGAGGCACCGTCTTTACAAGTGCTGTGCACGTCGTTTTTTCATGCACGACACCGGTTTCTGCAAAGTAAACATCGCAGATAGAGGTGCCGAACATTAGAATCTCTATAGTACTGTTCGCGGCAAAACAAGGTGAACAGAAAACATCAGATGTAAACATGCCGAGCACAACGAACGCTGACGCTTTGCACGCCGCCCATTGGTGGCGCGCACTATCACACGCGATGCCAACTGCACACGCCAGTTTTTCCGTGTCGGGTAATGGTTAGCCCACTCACGTACGGAGAGTTGAGATAATTTCTTTTCGATTAATTATCTCGAAACTTTACACTCATCGAAATCGAATAAAAAATCGTTTCCAATGTAACATTTTACGCTCTTTTAATTGGTGTAAACCATTTTGTTCTAGCCTAAGACATTCTCGAGATGTAAGTAAGTAAAACTTTGAAACTCTGTTTTCGCATAGAACCTCTGGACCTAGGACGCTGCAAATTTGAAAATCGGTTTTTTCGATCTCGATTTACCTAATAACCAAAATGCAGTCGTTTCTATATCGATTTCCATTTCAATTGTATTTTGTATCTTGTTACTGTACTATTTGTATCTTGTTTATTATACTATAGCATGGGCGAATGGTTCTCCCAGAAAAATTGAACTGGTCTCCCGTTTGAAGGGCAAACAGTTCGCCGTACACGTTGACTAACAACAACACCAGTTGGAGCACCCGCTCCCATAGTCTTTTTTCCGTGAGGAGGGAGAGCGCCGACGCTGCGACATAATCGTTCCGATCGCCAGACCGCTGCTGTCGGGCACCGGAGTGTTGCCGTCGTATAGGTGCGGATAAACAGCTGCTATACACGTATTTTGAATAGCTGTTTACCATCGCCGGACGGCTATAGAGTACGAATCTTTTCTCATTGTATGTAGAAACTGTGAATTAA
>UELU01144657.1:72030-158569 GCA_900490025.1 Megastigmus dorsalis
TTGACTAACAACAACACCAGTTGGAGCACCCGCTCCCATAGTCTTTTTTCCGTGAGGAGGGAGAGCGCCGACGCTGCGACATAATCGTTCCGATCGCCGGACCGCTGCTGTCGAGCACCGGAGTGTTGCCGTCGTATAGGTGCGGATAAACAGCTGCTATACACGTATTTTGAATAGCTGTTTACCATCGCCGGACGGCTATAGAGTACGAATCTTTTCTCATTGTATGTAGAAACTGTGAATTAAGAGTGAAGAAAAGTTGATCAATTATTACATCAGCACTTACTTACTCTCAGGATTTTTATGTCTACCATATTTCGGCAAAACAAAAATTTTGATATTAGCAAACTTATTTTATACCAAATATATAGATTTTGTTGGTCCAGCTTCTTTCATTATACAAAAGCTAAAAATGTAGTAGATAATTGTCAGAGAACCAAAAAATTTGCAATTCATTCTTCAACAAACTTTTGAATAAATTATAATTTTTTGTTTCTTGGTCGATGTTCTATACTTCATTTTTATCCTTTATATTGTATACAAATTGATAAAAAATTCATTTTTACAACTTGCGATAAAGTGATTTCGACTTTCAAAAGCAGTCCCTATATAGTAATTACAAGAGGTAATATTTTTTTAAGTTCTTTGAATCTAACTTATAAACCATAAGCAAGAAACTTATGCTTACTCACTGGCCGTACTTAGCTAGAATGATAAATAATTGTTACTATTCTTTGGCGCGAGTGTTAGAGATTTCTAGAACTATTATAACTACCTAGCTTACTTTAATATTTTACTCTTATGTCTTTATATATATTGTTATTCTTATGTCTTTTCGTACTTGATTCTATCTGTAACAATCTGGTCCTTCGAGTCTAGAAATCTATGGTCAGAATACTTACTAATAAAGGACAATAAAATATTGGATTAATATTTAGTAGACTCTATTACTTTTTTATATTAAATCTTATAACAGGAAAAGGCGTCTAAATTGATAAAACGAATGATAGTTTTTTGCTAAATTAGTTTATTAGTAACGTTTCAGGAACTTCTTCAATCTGTTTCCTTTATCAAGATTATTTGGTGAAAGGTTATATTTCACATGTCAAAACATTTTAAAAAGCTTCAATTGATAAATAGACTTTTTAAAAGAAAAATATCTTTTAACTCTTTGATAAACCCATGAATGATCATTTTCAAGTTGATATATATTAAACATTAAACAAGGGCAATCTGATTGCCCATGAATATTGATTAGACTGTAAGATCGATAGAAAGATCTTTGTCAGTTTATAGTTGATATATATTGTTTATATATATATATATATATATATTATTAGTATGTACACTGTAAAAAGTCAAAAGTAAAATTACCAGTTCCAGACTAGGTAATAATCCGACCTACTTCCAGACTAGTTAATTTGCGAATTTGGAGTGTAAAAGTACTAACCCTGTCGAAATGGTCCGATAGAACCACATGAAAAGGGTGCAGAAATCTCATAACCTATGAGGTTTTTGCACCCGAATTCGCACATTTTTATCAGTTTTTATCGGACCTTTTCAACAGGGAACCACGCAATGCGATTTTACAGGCGCTATACTGTCAAGTAACAGTCACGAACGCGTAATTTTACTTCAAGTTCCGTAAATTTACAAGAAATATATTAATAATACTATCGCATAAAATCACTATATTGAAACTAGGTCCGATTATTACCTATTTCCAGAAGTGTAATTTTACAGCCAGCTATTTAATACACTGAAGACTGGTAACAGTTATAATTTCAGTGTATCAATTTCACTGCTTTGAGTACTGTGAATCGCATACTAGCCGCCAGTACTATTCATTAGGACTTTTTACAGTGTATGTACTTCGTGATATTTTGCTAATTCGTAAACCTTATTTCGAAAACACATCGCAAAATGTCAGAAATTAACTTGTCAATAATGAAAATATTAAGCAATCGTCAAATAAATGTAGATAATAGGAAGAATTCTTAAAATAATATGAAAAATTATAAATACTCTGGAACTCCTATTAGTTCATATAGAAGAACTCAAATTTCTTAGACGGTAGCAAGGAAAAATATTCTTTATAATACATGTACAGATAGATCTATTGAATTCCATGTATCTATTTGAATTAGTCAAATGTGTCAAATCAAAAGCTTTTGCAGACTCATTCAATCTTATCATCAATAATTAAAACTTGAAAACCTGCTTAACTAGTTGTGGATGCCGTCATGTCATGCTCATTTTTTCAAAGCCTGCAAGATAAGACTCATAGATAACGTAGTAAATTGATCAGTTCGCTTCTATTGTTCATGTAAAACATTTGTCTAAATTGTTGTTCAGCCATGACTCTAGTCACTAGCAAACACGTCGAAATAGTTATTTCTCGCGCTCTCGGTTCCAATGTTGAAATCGTGAATTATCGCTTGGAACCTTATTCAAAGCAGAAAAATGGTTTGCTAGGAAGCCATCACTTATTAACGGTAGATGTTAAAGAAGAATCAACAATTGGTAAAAATGAAACGAAATCTCACACCTATTTCGTTAAAACAGCACCCGAGTCAACGATAATTCAAGATCTATTGATAGACGCAAATCTAGTACACCAGGAGCTGTATTTTTTCAAAACCATTCATCCTCATATGATGAAGAATTATAAAGGCGAAAAGTGGTCGCCTTTATGCTACGTAGCTGAGCCCGGTCTCTTAATTTTTGAAGATATCCGGTCCCAGGGTTATTTTATACGTTCGGACAACTTGCTTGATGAAGAATCTTTGAAATCCACGTTATCGTCATTGGCTCGATTTCATGCATCGACGATTCTGGCGGAGAGCCAACTTGGTAAGACACTCAAACAAGCTTATCCTAATGGATTCCAGGAACAGATGTTCACAAATCAACATAAGTTTGGAAAGTCCATGAGCGACTTGGGATTCAAAACCATAGCTCTGATGGCGGACAAGTTTGATTTGGACTCGAGTATAGTACCGGAGATACAAAAACGTGTGTTTAGAGATATAAAAACTGTGGATGGTGGATATAACGTTTTGTGTCATGGCGATCTTTGGAAAAATAATTTGATGTTCGATAACGGTACTCCACCTAAATGTATCATAGTCGATTATCAAATTCTACGATACACTTCGCCAGCGGCAGATATTGGAATGCTTCTTTACTTGAACACAACTGAAGAATTCAGAAAGAAATCTGAAGTCGTTATGTTTAAGCATTACTATTCAGTGTTTCGTGATACGATTTTACAAAGTAATAGCGAAGCTGAAATACCATCTTATGAATTCATGTTAAAGGACTATCAGGATCGTAGATTGATCGGGATGACGTATAGTTGCTTGTACTTACCAGGTATTTGCTTGAACCCCGAAGATTTGGCTAAATTACTGAATGATCCCGAAGCGACCGAAATCTGGTTCTTTCACAATCGAATTGATATTATACGATCAACTATAGATAGCAATCCCGTATATCGGAAGAGAATGAAAGGTATTATAAGAGAATTCTTGGAGGAAGGTAAACGATTACTTGTTGCATAGTTTTATTTACATATATATATATATCAATGATAAAATAAGTTTATAAAATTTTCCAAAGTCATATTTGGTTAAGCAAAATTATGTATAAAAATAAAAATTAATAAATCTTAAAATTATTTTGATAATCAATCAATTTCCGTTTGAGTTTTATTTCCATCAGCTTAGTATCAGGAAACTTGGTACGTATTACGTATTACATATTTTTTATAGTATAGGTATCACCGAAGTACTTGCATGGTTTGATTATGCTCGGTAATAAATAGAATCGTACTTACCTCCACTATTATAATATTTAAGATTTCCATGTAGCTGCAGTACCTAATATTTTAGAGGAGCGCTTTCTTATACATGTTTGTGATTATTTTAGTTTAGTTGAAAAGAATTTCATTTTTATTTTCTGTAACACTCGCAGGTGTTAACAAATCATAATGTGAATAGATTTTAGGTCCAGATTATAATTAAAATAGAATCGTTAGATTGAAACATTATATAATTTAATAAGTAAAATAACAAAAATTGAACACGTATATACGTTCACCCGCGCATACACGCAGCCGCGGCCGCCGCGAGAGATCCGGACGCACACCAGCGTGCCAATCAAATCCACGTACACGAATCTAAAGAGAGAGAGGGACATCGTCAGATGCTCTGACTCAAGAGTATAATATATAAACACGGACAGCTTACGGAAGGTACTCTTGCAACTGCTCTCGATCCGACCAAATAAACCTATATAGATAACTTACAATTGACACTTGCCTCTCGCTTATCTTCTGTCACCTTTCGCTTGAGGATCTCACAACAAGCTAATCGTTTACTAAAAATAACTATAACGAACTTGTGAGAGTATCATTAGTAGTAAAAGATAATTTTCTCGCGACATCAGTGTGGCGAAGTGGAGAAGCCAATACGCGCGCATGTCTATTTTTTAAGGAATTTAAAATTCAAAATAAATGGAAAATATAAAATAAAGTATTTATTACTGTATAAATGTATTAACATGAATTTCATTTTTATTACAAAGTGTTATTATAAAACTGTATGATCGATGAATCTTAAAAATTATTTTTTAGCCTACATCTCACAAAAAAGCGAAAAAAATGAATTCTTAAATTTAAAAATCGGTTCATTCATTCTCGAGATACATATATATATATATATACAAATTCGAAAAAAAAAATTTTCTAATGATGTTAAAAAATGATTTTAAGAATTTTTGACAAAAAACATACTATCGCTATGTCGATAGCGTGCATCGAATTTGAACAGTCAATATTTCAAAATATAAGATATGTATGCGTATATCACATCTTAAAGGGTGCTAAAGTCAATTAAAATTTTTAATAAGAGAAGTAAATAATTTCTATGAATTAAAAAAATACGTGAAATTAAGCAAATCTCGAATACATGTACACATCATCTGTCAATTACCAAGTTTCAAGTTAATATTAATATTAATAAAGTTTCAAGTAAATATTTTAATGGTGTTATTGAAAAATAGATAGTTCATTAACGAAGGACACCTGTCTTTGGGATTTACACAATTTCAAGTATTTATTGAATAATAACTAATTATTCGGGATTCGGACGGTAAAACGGTTTATTAGTAGATAATATTAGGACTTTGACACTCCCTTAACATTCGTAACAAAAATAAAAAAGATCAAACCACAACTAATCTTTCTTATGCATACATCAACAAAGTGTCAAGTGCTTTTTGTTTGGTGTCCTGCTATATATTTATTTCATAAGTCTTGCTCATAATGCTCCAAATATTCGTATTCCTTCTTCAATCAATTCAGTCACGATGCTCCTCAGTCGTTTTTCATAAACTGGATCTTCATCTAAGTTCGCTCGCACGATATCAAACCTATCTTTACAGAACCATTTCTCTAGCTCAACAGGATCGTTCATTATACCAGCCAGTATCTCTGGCTTCAAGTAAAGTCCAGACAGGTACAACGCAGCGAAAGCCATTCCAACCAATCTACGCTCCTGATAATCTTTCAAAAGCTCTTCGTAAGCTGGTAAGTTGGATTGGGAGTTCTGCCGCGTCAGTGTATCGCGCAAAACCGAGTAGTAATGATTGAACAATTCCAACTCGGACTTTTTCCGGAATTCCGGTGTAGTTTGCAAGTACAACAACATAATCACATCGGTGGTCGGGGAGGCGTAGCGCAAAAACTGATAGTCGACGAAAAGACAGTTGGGCGGCGTACCGTCGTCGAACATTATGTTATTCTTCCAGAGATCACCGTGACACACTACGTTGCATCTCCCTGCCTCGGCTCGCAGCAGCTCGTAGGCGCGATCGTGTATTTTGGGCACAACGCTGGAATCCAGACCGAACTTCTTAGCCATCCCAATGACGGCTTTGTAGCCGGTCACGGTGCCTTGTCCAAACTTGGAGGCGCTCGAGTAGATCTTCTCCTCGAAAGCCTCGGGGAAAGCTTCTTTCAGCGTCTTTCCTATCCTCTTCTCGACCAGTATCGACGCGGCATGATATCTTGCCAAGGTCGTCAAAGCCGATCTCAAATAATGTGCGTCCATTATATTACACGAGGGAATGGTGTAGCCCTTTACTCGCAGATCTTCCATTATCATGATACCATTTCTGGATAGATAACACTGCGGGGACCATGGTTCAACGGAGTTGTTACTCATTAAGAGAGGGTTAACTTTGTCATAGAACTCAACCTCCTCGTCGAACAAGAACTTGTCCATTAAGAAATTAAGAATTATGGGTGAGTCGGGTTGGGTTTTTACAAAGTACGAGAGGCTCTTGACGCAATTCTCATCGCTGTTCTTCGGCTCGACTTTCACTGTCAACGAGAAATGCGAGCCTAAACAGCCGTTCTTATTCTTCGAAAAAGGTCGAATACTGTAGGTCAGGATTTTAACGTCGGTCTTGCCCAGTGCTCGCGAAACTGCCGCCTCCACGTCTTCTTTGGTTACGGCACCCATTGCGTATAGAGTACGTTGATGATAGACTCTTTACGAGTGAACGGTGAAAAGTGACTGAACAGGTTTATCGTTTACGTCTATGAAAAGAATATCTAAAATACTGATAAGCATTATAAGTATAATGATTAAAGCGATTATTTCGGAAAACATTGACTAACTTACGATCTTATTTCCTCAGTTTACACAGCTTGCTTGTGCGGTTAAGTTTAAAGTAGTTAAAATAAATTGTACTTGCACTCGAGGTTAAAAATAATTATTTTATATATATTCTAAATTTTCTTTTTACTTGTATTCTGAGTCATCTGCGTACACGTGAAAGATATATTCCCAATTAATTCAAACAGTATCTGTTGATTGGGCTCACCTATAATTTCTCATTACGAGCTTCAATTTTCAATACAATCTGTAAGTATACTGCACTTCACTATTACCACATTATTAGCTGATAAACTACGAATTTCTCTCGTGTAAAAATCACTGGCTTATTATGCTGCTGCAGCGACAAACAATGTTGAAACACAATTAGCAAGAACTTGTGTACCAAGAGAGAAAAAAAAAGTGAGAGAAGTTAAATCAGCGAGCCGAGCAGCAGCAAAGCCGTCGGAGCTGTGGCATACATGCTACTGTTATAACAATTTCCAGCGGCTCCGCTATAGCTGCTGGATGCAGATTAAACGACGCTCATCAAGTCTGCGGTAATCAACTACTCACAGATTATAAAGCGTCTCTCTTCTTCCGTTAATGTGCAGCATTAATCAGAAGCGAATTTCATTTCCATTCACTTATACTTCTTTTAGCTCGACTTAATTCTTTTGGCCTATTATGCTGTTTTGTTTCTGTCTCTCTTTCTACGCTTATCAGTGCAATTATTTATGCTATTGCAAACTTATGTAAATAGCAACGTCCGAGCATTTTTTTTTTTGTATAATTTTGCCAAACGAAGCATACAACAGCGAAATATTACCTGCAGTAGAGAAGATGAGGCTTGGTTAACCAATAATTATATTATATTATTCTTATAAAAATGGTAAATGAAGTGAAACAACCGTCAAAGAACCAATAAGCATAATTCTTTATTTAAGTTAGAAAAATTGGGACTTTTCGAGGTTTTATCCAGGATCTCACGAATATAAGTTCCACTTTGCATAATAACCCAGGAAAAATTTATGCATTATACTTCCGAAAAGTAACTCTGGTTTGATCACATAACTTGCATATTTTCTTATACATACCAAACCATGTATTATTTTTTCCGATTCATCTTTGGGAGAAAGGTTGGCCAATTAGACAATATCGTGGGAGGCGACAGAGATGTGTAACGTCCATGGTACGTTCACATATAATTTAAAAAATCAGTCCTGACAACCCATAAGTCCCAAACACCAAAAGCGCCGCGGCCAATTACGGAACGAAGAAAATATATCGATCCGTGGATAACTAAAATATTTTTCTACCTTACCATAACTCGGGATATTTAAACAGTTACCCTGACAAAACGCGAAAACCGACCATGCTTGATTTTTTCCTTTCAAATATTAACCGTCTCGAGAAACTCTGTCCTCAAACAAGCACTCGAGTAAAGTATTTAAATTATTGTTGCATATAGAGTAAACAGAGACAAGAACCCTTTTTTACGATAGGACTAATCCCGAACCCCTCGGCGTCGAATGCGCTCCGCCGCTCAATATCGCGCTTATTCTAAACAGATGTGTAGGCCATAAAAATCGCTTCAAGAAAATGCTTCAAAATAAGCCTGAGAAATCCCATACAAACAAATACGTTCGAAACGATTTTCGAACTAAAATGCGTAGTAATTATTTTTTACAATTATATACATTATTATAATAACATTTAAAATTACGATTCTTTATATACAGCGAAAAATAATGCGTTAGCGAAATAACTGCAGATCTGCGGAAAATATTATATTCACTAATATTACTAATTCATTTAAATGATAACTCAGAATGTCTCATTATTTAAACTTACGAAATGTTCAACATTATCAATCATCATGCAATCATTCACATTTCCGATACTTAGAATTTTATTTACTGCCGATTTTCTTTCAATTGCTTTTCTCTTATTTTATTCTTTAGAAATATCAAAATCTGTATGAGACTTTAGATCTAAATATTGACTGATTTAAGCTTATAAATATTATTATCATTTCTATATTGATTATTACGATAGATCTGCGAATATTTTCATTTAACTGCATTAAGTTAAACATATTCTTTTTTACATATACGTTAATAATACAATAAGCATTTTAGAATATGATAGTTGATACACATAATAAATATATATTTACCCATCAAGAATAAGCCTATGAAATCTATACCAATTATTTTTAATGTATAAATAAGTTCTTAATGTATCGCTTGTATTTTACATTGTGTTCTATTTTTTTTGTAATTATATTATTAAGTATTATACATATATCTACGATTTAACTCAACAAACAATATCTTCCGACTTTTATACATCTAAGTTGGAATTAAAATAAGTAATCAATTCAGCGTTACCATGTAAAGATTTTATCCGATAATAATAGTTAAAATTCGAAAGCGATTCTGTTTTACTTTTATATATCTATTATAGTTGTAATTCCGAAACATACTCGTATGCGTAAATTATAATGAATGTTCCCGCACTAGAATTATTATAAGTAATATCTTAAAAATAAACACAAGACCGATTTATAAACACTCTAAAACATCTTTATTTCAACAGTAAATTTAATATTTAGTTTAGTTAGTATTTCTTATATTCCTTTTTATGTAATATGCGTAAGAGAAAAGTCGTAAAACGCCCGGAAAAATACTGGCAATCCTGCCCTTTTTCCGCTTCAACGAATTAGACTCTTCATCCGCCCGCGCCACTCGAAGACACTCACTACCCCCAAGTCATAGGGAGTCATTGTCTTTAAAAAGGCCCCACACGAGCCAAAAATCACTCTCGTCAAGTACCAGACTCGCCAGCAACACCACTTGAGCCACTCAACATTAGAACGTCAAGCGTCAACAACATTTCAACACTCAGAACTTCAAGCAACACGCACACCAAACAAAGACGGACTTCTACAATTTTTACTAAAGTTCGCGGTTATTCAATTTTACAAATATTAAGTTTTGTACACAAAAATAAATTACGAGTAAAAGTACAGATAAAAAGAAAATTTAAAGTGAGTATCCTCTACACAATTATTATCTTTTCTCCTTTCACAAACACCTATCCTTTCCTATTGCTGTTTCTCGAACCTTAGGGTGTCTGGGAAAGCAAACCTAATTCGCTGTTTCTCAAGTCGCAAGACGTTGGGGAAAGCGAAGTTCCAAAACTACTGTTTTTCGGACCAATAGGTGCCGGAGAAAGTAGGGAACAAATCATTCTCACACACATCCCAAAAGAACGTTACTAAGGTATCCCAAGCTATTAGGCGAAAGCCTAGGCTTAAAAATAAACATTTAAACAATTGTGCGTTGTCTCTCGACGTCACAGATGACGATGTAGTAGAAAATTATCTAATTGAATCCAATGAATTTAATTCAGAACTTATCTAAATTACCGAGAATTTGCATTAATTATTCGCTTTTGTGAATCGCTAAAATTTGCAAAGGTACAGATTTTTTAATACTTTTCACATTTACATATACCTATAATAACAAAAAATGAAGCACCTTTCGCATATATAAAAACTACGCTATCAATGTATAAGTTTATTATAGTTGAATCAAAATATTATTTACAAATAAATATACTTTTACAAACAAAGAAAGCGTGAACTTATGTAAAACTTGTAGATAAATTTTAGGACACAAGTAACTGCATTGCTCTCTGATCCATTTCAGTAACGATTTCCGTAAGTGCGTCACAATACGCAGAATCCTTTCGCATAGCATTCAACACCATATCGATGCGATTACCAAATACTAAATCTGCAAAGCCATCCGAATCCTTAGTCAGGTCCGTCATCAACTGGTCATCCATGAGGTTTGTGGGCGACATCAGCGCAGCACTAACCAATCCAAACACTCTCATCTCTTCGTACTCTTGTAGAAACTCTTTGAAATGTGGTAATCTCACTGTCTTGTCGTTGTCTTGCAGTATTTCACACAAAATCTGGTGATAAACTCTCAGCAGCTCTTTCTCGTTCTTCTCTCGAGACTCTCTCCTCATAGTCAAATGCAACAGCAGCGCCACATCGGTCATCAACGGAGCGTAGCGCACTATTTGAAAGTCCACCAAAATACAATTAGGTATCGGTTGGGAATCATCGAACATCAGATTGTAGGATTTGAGATCTCCGTGACAAATGACGTTCCACAGTCTGGTTTTCGAAGTCGAGATCACATCAAAGATACGATCGCATATTTTAGAAATACGATTGCCATCCAGTCCTAGACTTTCAGCTATAACAACGGCTACGTCGACACTGACCCTAATCGATTTGTAAAATATGCTATCGGGCGTATATATACATTCCTTTAGCACTTCTGGATAAAGTTCGGGCCAAGATTTGCCTAGGCATTTTTCCGTTAATATCGAGGAAGCGTGAAATTTTGCCAACGAATTCAGTGTAGATTTTATATCTGGGATATCCAAAAATTTACTCTTTACTCTGAAGTTTCTGGACTTGAGGTCCTCGAAAAATAGCGCATCGTCTTTCGTTATGTAACACTGCGCCAGCCAGGACTTATCATTAATGCTGCTTATCAACTCGGGTGCTAAATGTTTGTAAAAACCCTTTTCCTTGCTGAAAGTGTTACTCTCTTCAATAAATTGCGCCTGCTGTTGGATATCATAAGGAACAGATTTTATGAAGAAAGTATATGTCTCCTTTTCCGCGTGATTGTCCTTCAGAAATGTAACGACGAGTTGGCGATGTGCACCCAACAAACCGAGTTTCTCTTCTGAAAATTTTCTCACGTGATAGTCGACGATTTTAATTGTTGGTCCTAAAGCTAATTGCACTACTATTTCCACGTCCTGTTTAGTTATAGAATTCCGGTTAGGCTTTGCTCGTTTACTACTGAATAAATTAGAATTGTCCATAATCGTGATGGTGCTTATAAGTGTCTGTGTAAATCAGTACTATATATTATATGAACGTTTGCAGGAGCACGTAATCGTTAAAGCCTTGACGAAAGTGTAAAAACAAATCGTCCATTCTGACTCGTATTTATAAGCAATGTTTGCAAGCTCAAAAATGCAGATAACATTTTTATTATCATTTATACAATCGAAGCTAATATCAACGCGAATGCTTACATGATTTCGTATTTTTTGTATGACTTTCAAGTAAATTTGAAAGTCACGACAAAAAAAGTATATGTAAATAGATCATAAGAAAAGAAATTAAACAAAGAATAAATAATAGGTATACTTACTAACTAATGTTTGTTAAAATTTACAGTATTTTATGAAAGTGTATTATAAAAATTGTAAAAAACTTTACGTGGAACTTTCGTCTATTAAATCCGAAAAAAAAAATCATTCTTTTAATCGCTTCCATCTTTTGATAGCAGAAAAGTGTTTTTTATTTTCTAATTTTTCATCATAAATTTCAGAAATTTAACAATTTTTTGCATTTGCTGCTATATATTAATTATATACAGCGGGAAAATTTAATCAAGAAATATACACAAGCTATTATAGCGGGTCATAAATTTTAATCAATATTCTTTATTGAAATATTATCTTAAAAAAGATTCCAATTGTATAAAACAGTTTTGAATAGAAGAGTTTTTTCTTCTACTAGAAATATAGTATTTTATGAAATCGAATGAAATGCTTCATAACAATTAAATTTATTCTTCCTGCAATACAGATACGCGCAACAGTTTCTTTATATAGAGCATAGTATCAACGCTCACACTTGCATACAGACATTCGTCGTCGCGGATACACAGGTTGCCAAATCGCATCTATAGCATAATGTTTATTAAGCTTTACTGAGAGAAAGAATTCATATCTATCTGCGATGAAGAATATTAAAAGAGAAGTAAATTAGACTTTTTTTCTTTATAAAAGAAATAAAAAGAAAGTATAATTATGGCTACAAAAATGTTGATATTGAGTAAAGTTCTTTAATTATTTCACCTTGATTTGCTTAACACGAAGTAAATAAATTTGAGAAATCTCATAGACCAGCTATTTAATTTTAGGGATAACATACTTATTAGATTATTAGAATTTTTCAACTTTTTCGAAATTACTGTAAAATGCCTTTGAGCAGGATATAAGGATCAATTTATAAAGTACATATTAAAATAAGATGGTCATTTATTTGCTTGACGTTTTATAAACGATGAATTTTTTACATTGTTCCATGATGATAAATATAATTTTATTTTATATACAGTAATTGCTAGTGGAAGTGTTAAAATTAATTAATAAATCTTTGCTGAATCCGATCTACTTGACATAGTCACAGTTCTCATATAAATATACTTTTATCTCAATTATTGCCTTTGTAAATTGCCCCCCTTGTAAACAACATTATTATAGTAGATGGTACATGCATTACTTCCTTCGATGAACTTTTCCTGTTCCCAATAAAGAATAATCTTTAACATATATATTCTCATTTAATTAATTACTGTCATGATAATTAACTATATACATTAATTACAAAGTCCAAAAGACCTTTCATCAAAATAATAAATTATTACGTTGGAAGTGGAGTGGGGTCTGTCAGTAGTATTTACTATACTTGTCAGAGTAATTTACATTTTTGCGTCTGCTATCTTTAATAAATGTTTATACAGGGATTGAATCATTAAACCAAATTATTATCTCATCGAGATACACAGCCAATTATATATTTATCTCAAGAACTGATTAAATTCTACAGTTGTAGAATAGTTGAAATTTCAAGATTTAATATCATTTTAAACTACTCTTCAATATTCGAAGTAGTGCCGCTTTTAAATATTATATGCCACATTTAAAAAAAAAGTCTGCATGTATACAAAGTAACTGCATGTGAGTCAAGAAATAAAGTTTTCTTTTATAAGTACTAATTTTTTTAAAGTTTGATACAAAATATACTAGAACCTTCTTATGCACCCTTAGTGATCACCGAGATGAGTGATAGCTCTTGAGTGTAAATAAGTCAAGTTAATATAAGCAGCAATCCAGTTACATGTTAGCGTTTTTGCACGTCATTACAATAAATATGTAATAAGATTGTGAATCCATAAATTCATCAAGATTAAATACAATGACATTTATGAAGGAAGTCTAGAAAGAACTTCATTCAATCGTATATAAGTCATAAAATCGTAAAATCGTAAAAGATAATAAGATTTGAATAATAAGAAAGTGGAAGAAACTTTTCAGAAACGTTGTAGAAAACTTGAAATGTCCGCTTTTGGTATCTGAGGAAACATTTTAAAATGTTTCTTATACGTATATGAATAATAAAGTTTCTTTGGCAACGTTGCAGAAATGTTTCAGAAACGGTTCACGTGAAACCTTGAAATAAATGTGCTTAAATTATTTTAAAAAGGGTCGTGGTGCAAATTTTAGCTGCTACTATCCGGATGATACGATCCATGGGCATCGAGCCCTAAACTTTAAAATTTATTCGTCGATTTTAAAGGTTTTCTTTTCAACGTTTCTGAAATGTTTCTGCAACGTGGCCAAAGGAACTTTATATATAATTCAAATACGTATAAGAAACATTTTACAAACGTTTCTAAAATGTTTTCTGGGACACCAAAAGCAGACATTTCAAGGTTTCTACAACGTTTCTGAAACATTTCTTCCACTTTAGAGAATCGTTTCTAAGTTTCCAAAGAAACGTTCTAGAAACGTTTCTCAAACGTATCGTGCTACGTGGGAATATATCTTATCTTATAATATATTATGTGGTAAGATAATAAGTATTATCTAATATATTGCACTTGTATACATTATTTTTTTTTTTTTATTTAAGCATTTTGAAACCTAAGGAGGTTTATTATGCTACAAGATAACATAAATTACAAATTACACATTAGTAGATTAGCGCTATAGACGGATATTACATTTGTTAAGAAACGTGACCACACATTGACAGGCTTGAATGTTTGGTTCGGCAATCAACGAAATTACATCTAGAGGTAAATGATGAGAGTATTTTCTTAAGAGGATGTCGGAGCATCCCCTCTCTTCAATAGTTCGTAATTCCAAGTTTTTGGAAAAACGACAAGTCCAATAAATCTGATCTTTCACAGAATAATTAATTATGTTTAGCACTAGAGCACCTAACTCCTAATATTTCTTAAAATTATAAATAAAAAAAGTTACACGCAGAAATGGGCTTTATCCATAATTTTAAGGTTAACTTTCATTGCATAAACATCTTTTACGAGTTCCAAGTTTTTGTAAAAACGATAAATTCTATTCATATGGAATTGCACAGAATAATTTATTATATTGAGAACTAGAGAAAGTAACTTCCAGAATTCATTTTTACCATTAAGGTAAATGACCCAGTGACTGGACACGACTAGTGAATGGACAGCACTAGTATCTGGACGCGTTCGACCAATCACAACCAAGGAAATCGTCCAGACACTAGGGGTGTCCATTCACTAATACATGTTCTTAAGTGTCTATTCACTGGGTCTTTTACCTTATTAGAAAAAAATATAATTGAATAAACTAATACGTTTATTGCTCTGACATCCCCTTAAGGATAGAATAAAATCATTTCTTTCTTGATCGTAAAGCGGACATTGCCACAATACGTGGCATTTACATGTAGGGGTTGTAACTACATTTATCCGGTAGAGGCTAGCAGATAGATTATAATGGTCCGATCTGATTCTATTAATAGTAGTGACCAGCTTGCGTGGTCAATTTTTTCCTTGGAACCAGGGTGTACTACAGTCTTTAAAAAAAAATTTAAAGTAGGACTTTCCCTTTTCGAGGTCAACTTCTTTAATAAATTTAGAGGTTTGCGAGAATAGAGCATGTTAATAGACTCAGATCGGGTGGTTTGTTTAGCGAGAGAGTCGGCATCCTCGTTTCCTCTGATGCCCATGTGAGAGGAGACCCAATAGAGTTTAATTGTCGTGCCAAATGGATTGTTACGGTGAAAGTCATTATATTTCTCTTTAATAGAAAAGATATGAGAGCTGGTCTTAACGTTGAAGCTGTTTGACTTGAGTGACTGTAAGGCACTTAGTAAATCAGAAAAAACGAGGAAGTTTTGACTCCGGTTTTTTAGTGCAAAGTTGAAGGCCTCGCAAAGGACGTTTTTTGATGTTTTTGGTCTTAGGGCAATATTAAATTCTTTGAAATCGAACGGACCATCAAGGAAAGAGCTTTCGCGGCAATTAGGAATTGTTTGTGCCCAAGGCGGGGTAATTTTCATAAGAGCATTTTGTACAATATCATTGGACTGTAAATTTTCTTTAAAATGTTGAGGAGATGTGTTTACCCATCTGTTTTTGAAAATTTTACACCTATTCCAAACAAAAATGGGATCGGAGTGTAAGTTGATGCTTTCGGCAAATTATTTGAAACTCTCCCTCTTTTTCTGTTTGAGGGTTTTCTTGGATAATATATCTTATACCTATAAACAGGTATAAGATTTTTTCCGATCGAGTCACAGAAGCTGTTAAATCTTGCACACCTCGAAAAAAAGCGCCAAAAAACGCTCTAGCTAAAAATCCCACTCCATGGTGGGATGCAGAATGTGATCGAATAAAAAAACTTCGCCGTGCAGCTTTTAAAAAGTGGGAAACAACAAAAGATCTATGCGACTTAATTTTCTACAATAAACAGGTTGCCATAAGTCTAAGGAAGTTAATTTAGCCGATTTTTTTTTGTTTTTTTATTTCCTTATTTATCTTGGAAGTTTTTGGTCATTCCATGTGTGAGATGTTGGAGCAGGTGCTTGAAGTGTCACTGGGTAAGGGTCGTTTTTTGGTTTCCAATGGTGGCAGCATGTCTACAAGATTATCTTCTTGAATGAAACCTTCATCTGTTAGTGGTAGTTGAGGCGTTTCAGTTGAATTTAGTTGAGTTGGCACTTGAGAGTCTGTGGGATACGCATCGGCGGTGACGACAAATTTATAGCATCGGCTGATGGAATGCCTGTATTTGTTTTGTTTTGAGAGCTGTCGTTCGTGTAGTTAGGACAGTGTTTTGCAATGTGCCCCTCAGTTTTACATTGGAAACATCTGATTACATCAGTGCTAGGATAAATGTGGAAAGTAATGTCTCCGTATACGACCTTAATGAATTCTGGAAGTTTGTTGATATCTTCTGGATCGATGAAGGTCTGCCGTCTGTTGCTGCGAACATGAGCGCATCCTGGCCTAGTTATTGTTGCTTTAAGCGTAGTTATAGAGTAGACGTAAAGAGTAGACGTGTTTACAATCGCGGAACGCTTCTAAACACGTCTACTCTATTCGAAGGCTCAAAGCCCAATCTTGTATACAGTATAGGTATCATATTACTCTTTATATAGCCTACTATACTTTTTTCTTATATATCTATATTTATGTACCGTTAAACCAAACTCTTATAGGGCTCGAACAGCAAAAAGAATGAGCAATAAGGAATAAGTAAGGAATAAGAAAATAGCATTGGTTACTCCTTATTCCTCTAGCTTGTTTCTTATGTACATAGATATAGTAACCAATGCTATTTTCTTATTCCTTACTTATTACTTATTCCTGATTCTTTTGGCTGGCCAAGCCCTTAAAGCTATATTATTTATTGTTCATCAAAATATGTGATTAGACAACGTGTTTTGAACAATTGCCTATTTCAAAAATAGTTGTTTCCGCGCGTAATTTATATTAATTATTATCGACGTACGGTAAGGACTAAGGGCGAGACTAGTTACCGTTGAGGGCGTTGCGGAGCAGCAGACAAATGGCGTCGAGAAAGGGGTTATAAATTTGAATTTTTTTCACATTGCTGGTACCTATACCTATACATATGTAAGTCACTAGATAGCCAGACCCTAGGGAATGTGATGTTGGTCCTTGGTGACTTTTGTTCTATATGTATACATATACATATACGCAATACTAGGAACTAATTTTTATACTTGTCGCGAATCTGTACTGATGTAGCAGTGGTAGCGCCCGACGAGTGACGACCGTCTCCCAGACTGCGACCCGCGTGTGAATACTTATTCATTTGGGGTTATTTTTAAATTGATTTTCCCATTGACGCGACGCCCGGTAAGTGCCCATAGTTTTTTATTACAACTATCAACATCTAAGGTAATACGATCTAATTGAACTCGACTTACAATGAGCTGCTTTTGCAGTCAATTGTTACTACTCTGTGGCCGTGCTAAATGCTGATTCGGGATTCCTTCTTGCTCTAGATTCGCTCTGTCTCTTTCTCGTTAGCGCAGGTTACATACCTACATACACGAAACCCAAAGTAGAGGAGAGCCACTTATCCTTGGCACACATGTACTGGGAACATGCATGACCCGGTTTATTAAGTCAATTATATAATACACCTTGATAATCTTAATTGTGGTAGCCTGAAAATTCGATTACAAGCCTATTTTGCGTATCGGCGTTTTTGTTCTATCTATCTATCAAGACTCGAGCATTGTTGATTTAGCGACTTTCAAAGAAGCTTGTCAGTGGGGACAAGCGATTTTTTTACGAAAATCTTCAATTTTGTAGGGACAAAGCAAAGACAAATGTTGAATGACTAGATTGTAGCTAAGGCTGACATTTGATGACATAAATTTTCTCATTTGCAGATTGAGCCATGGTTGCACATACAGTACTACTTGACTTTACAGTCTCTTCCAGCCAGATAATGGATATGGAAAAACGAGCCAACTTGAAATCTAATATTACTAATGTTTTAAAAGAGCATTTTGTTGGTTTAAAGCACTTGACAGAATCCAACATTGATGGTAGCCTACTTATTCTATTCACTGGACCAAAAGGCAGTATTATAACTGTCAGAGGATATGCAGAAGGATTAGTCACTGTTAATATTGAATATTATAAACAAGATGATGAAGAAGCATTGTTGAACTTTGAGGTAATATATCAAGCAACATTTTTATTTTAAACATGTCTAATATATGACTAAAATATTTGATGGGCATCACAAAGTAAATTAATTTTTTTTTTTTCATAAATTTATTTATGTTTAAACAGTTTTAAGACAGGTTTACTTTGGCAATCATTAAATCATTTCATCATGAAATAGTTCTACACTGAAATTTATGTTTGGACTAGAATTAAATTTTAATATCAAGTATGTTTTCTAGATAGAAAATGATTTTATAAGATTTTGGAAACTACTTGATACTTATACTTTCAATATATAATTGGACAACAATTTTCTTTAAATTTTGGTCAATTTGCACTCTTACAAATTTTTTCTTTAAAGAAAAAAAATTTAAATAATTTCTGAAAAAATTGATCAATAATTAATAATTTATAAAATTAAATATATATAATTATTTATTTATATAAAACTAAAATAAAATAAGAAGTAATAATAAAAAATATAATTATGTAGTAATTTTAACATTAAATGAACATTAAACAAACATTAAATTTCAGTAGAACTTAATTATTTTTTACATATACATATAATGAATCAGGCGGTAATCTTTTAGTTCTTTTTTTTTATAATACCTCTTCTTGACCAGTAAGCAATAGATTAAATAATATATTCAACACAAAATTCAAAGAACAAGACGTAATAGTCAGAATATTATAGCAATGGCGATACTTGGAAGCTGACGTTGCCATGGCTTTGAATAGCCAACGCAGTAAACGTTTGCCACCAGTAAGACGAGGAACCATGTATGATCTCTATCTGACCCTTTCAGGTAGAAACTATTTGCCTCGATCAAATTTTATTCATCCTCGTTTAATGAATCATATAAATACTAAATATTGTTAGAAATTTATATTCTGATCATACTTATGGAATACTAATTATTATCATCATTTCCATACAACATTAACCCTCAAATGCATAATATTAACTCTTCAAAGCTATTTACAAGTTTTTTTATTGTGTATTTCCTAGGCCCTGCTGAAGTGAAAGTTAATTGACAGCATAGTTTTCGTGATGAGTTTTCCAAAATTCAATTGACTTTTTTGAGTGCATGAAAAGGTTCGCTTAGAAACAAAACAAAAAATTTGTGCATTGTTTTAGTTTGTATCTTACAAAGATAAATATTGGACTTACGAAAGATTTGGCTTTAGCTATGACTAAAGGTATTATTAAGAGTGCATTTCACAAACTTCTAATACGTCATCAAATAAACGAAATTGTACACCAAAGCAAACCTTTTTCAAGATTCAAATTTTTGATTCTAAAATTTTGAATGGCTGATGGTTTTATAAGCATCCTTTAAACCCTGTATTGCTTTTGAGGGTTAATCTTAGTTTACATATAGGTATATCGCTTGTTTAAGAATGCAAAGTTAGTCCATATCCTAGCACTCATTTATACTTTACAGTTAAATTTTTATTGCCCAACATTCCTAGCACTTGATTTTTTATATACATATTATGAGAACGGCATATAGTGCACGTAGCACTTGATATAAACTTTGCGATTACATTTTCGTTTATACTTAGAGATATGTTAATATTAAATATATATTATTTCTACAGATATTAGTTTCATAAATATTAATCTTTCATTATTTTGCAATGCTTGTTCTCAATGATTTGTAAAGTTACGAATACTTTCTTGTTGATCTGATATATTTTGACTCTTTGAAAGTTTTCGATTCTGTTAACTGTGCTAGATTGCTTCAGAGAAGGTTTGATACATGGAAGTGTAGGGAATCATTTTTCATTGTTTTACATCATATTTTTCTGATGGTCTGATTTTGAGAACATTCATAGAAAATATTCACTCATACATATAAATGATTTCTGGGTCTGCCTGAAATCTACTGAATGTCTTCTACTTGTTAATGGTGTAAAACAAAAGTATTAGTCTCATTGAGCATCTGAATGATTTTTAAAGTAAGGTGTTATAAAAATAATAGTTTTGGATTAACAAAAGAATATTGTTCCAAATGAGTTAACAAGATTGTAGATTTAAAAAGTTACCATAGAAAAATGTTTAACCCTCCTGTACAGGAGTTATTACCTCAAATTAGTTTTCATATGCACTAATTGTATTTTTAAATTAACTGAAAATATGACTTTGCTGTAACATATAAGTGAATTAAATTGCTAATAAAAATTCATATTCTTCATATTTTACACAAAAAACTTAAAAAAGTTTTTAGCTTTATTTTTATCTTCTGTAGATAAAAACCTATTAAATTTATAAGAAAACGTCCGTTTAAAAATCATGCAAATATTTCATTAGATATTACAAGTTTTATATCATGGAATGTAATGAAAATGGTTAAATAGTTCGAGATAGCGCTTCATAATTAATGATGAAAAGAAGCTTTCTTTTGGGTTTCATTATAAGTTTCATGAGGAATCTATTGAGAGAGTGAATGCCATATCTATAAGCTTAGAAACTATATTTAATAAATCCTTTTTTTTTTCATTTTACTTCGAAATATTCTTATGCAGACAATAAGTTTTAACTGAAATTAATACTCTGGTTTCAACAATTTCTTTACTAATAACAAGCTTTATAATAAAACTCAAAATTTTTAACTTGGTTAGTTACCACTCAAATCCTTTGACTCATTTTGATAGTATTCATTCTTATATAATGCAATTCACTCATATCATCATAATGAATGCATCTACAAAACCATGACCAACTTTTTTTGTCTATAACTCATTGATTTATTTATTTATCGAGAATTGACTACATCTTGTATACTCAAGAAATATAGCATCAAAAATAATTCAACTTATAATTCACCTATTTGCGGACTACTAGACTAGTATAAGGCATTAGTATCTATGAATTCAGGAAAACATTTGTTATTTAGCAACTGTTTCTAGTAACTTAATTTTCATCTAATAGTATCCTTGTATTTCATGATGCATTGACATAAGCTATGCTTCTTGTATTAAAAAAATCGTTTTATTTTTGTATATAGTATTTAGTCTGTCTGATGTAAATAGATAAATGAAAACAAAAAAAATTAAGAACCATCGCGAATGTAAAATATTTGACAAAAATAAATAATAAAAATGGAAACTTAAGTTTTTGCCAAATTATTCTTGACAAAAACGTAATTATAAGGGGAAATTATAGTAAAAAATTTACAAAAATTAAAATTTTTATATGCTTAATTTTTTCCAAGATGTTTCGTCTTCTTAGAATGTATAAAACGTAAATTAATATAAATTTTAGAATAATGTCTCTGTTAAAAGTGGTGTTTCAAATCAATTATAATAAATATAATTATAAGTTGCTAATAATAATATTACTAGTTTATATATATATTCACTATTATTGTAAAATAAACTCAAATTTTTTCAATGACATCTTTTTTAATTTTGATACATACATAGTTGCTAAATTTGTATGAATCATGAATATTTTATCTTACTTTTCATTATGGAAACAAAGTTTTATGAAACTACCTAATATAGTCCTGATCATGAAAAATTGTATTGCTAGAAACTGGAAAAAAGTGGCATATATATAATTTTTTATCATTAGATTTATTAATATTTGCATAGTATACCAATGAATTTTTTCCCAACACTAATTTAAATGTATCGCAATCGTATCATTATTGCATTTACTATAATCTATTTGACATAAAATAACGTTTGATAATTTCTTGAAAATTTATGATTAAAATTACTTATATATAAATATAAATTGATACTGATTCAGACAATATTTTGGATATATATATATATATTAAGCTTTTGTTTATTCCTGAGAACGAAAGAATCTTTAAAATTCAAGGATGTAAAATTGTAATTTCTGAGTGACTTTTACTCTACTTTCACCCTTAATCAGAATACAGCACTTTTTTTATAATCATTTATTGGTTCGCTCAATGGCTATATGGTAGTCTGCCAGAGACTTGGAGACAGCGTTACAGGCAGCGACATCAGCCACTCGATCACACTCGCTAACTCCCATAAAACGCGGTGGCCCGTTTGAGAGATACTTTCCTACCGCTGGTGAGTTTTTGTTAATATTATGTTTCCGGTCGACAGAAAACGCCTTGTCGGACGATTAATTTTATTTGTCCATAAAGATATACATATAAGCTGACGCTCGCACGTAGATACTACAATATTTACATTTATATAACAATATATTTAATATTTGTATGTTTGATGAAATTGGATATAATTATTTCCTGCCAATGCAAAGCCCACGCAAGGCAGAATAAAATGTCTCTCTTTGTAAATAACACCTATATGTAACTTATTATTTTTACTTTTTTTGAGCTTTAATGAAAGTATGCTGTAAAATATATTAAAATTAAATTTGATAGATATTTCTTTTGATCAAGAAACTAAGAGTTGTCACTTAATATTGGATTAATTGCTTTTAACGCAGCTCCGTTAGATTGTCGGGGAAGGTGGATGATATAAACGCATTGTGTTGCTGCCATGTATGCGCATAACAGTTAAGGTCTTTAGTTTTACAAATTAGAATGTTGCTTTGTTCCATCTCATATGCTTTTATCATGTGTGTTCTTAAGCAATGTACATCTAATACATTTACTAGTATCCAATGACTGCATGAAAAATTTCATAACATTTAACTTTAACAGTTTTAGAATTTTTTGCTTACTGCTTATATAACACTTGCATTTAAAGCTTATTTTTAATATTTAAGTTTTTATTGGATAATGCTTTAGAAAAATAGAATGATTGATATTAAAAATTCGTTATGGCTTTGCACGTATATATTGTTATATGTTTTAAAATATATCTATATCTATATGTAATTATCAAGTATAAAATAAAAATAATAGAATAATGTATACTTACAGCATGTTCTATATAATATATACATCAGTTAATCTGCTTAATAAAAAAACTTATAATTCTAAATTTTTTTATTTAAGATGAAAGATTGCTTGAATATGATATCGACAAGTTAGTTTTTGAAGCTCGATCTCCTTACCAAAAAGTACAAATTGTTCACTCAAAATCACTTGGTAATATGCTCATCCTTGATGAACTACAAAGTATGTATAATACAGTTTATTTGTGAAATAGATTTATCAAAATTATTCATTATTCTTTTTACTGTTTAGACATGTCTGAAGCAGATCTGATATACACAGAGACACTAATGCAACGAGGTAAAGAATGCTACGAGGGTAAGGAGATTGTGATTTTGGGAGGAGGAGATGGTGGTCTACTTTATGAATTGCTTAAAGAAAATCCTAAGCATATTACAATGTTAGAGGTAAGCTAAACGCGTTTGTTCATAAAAGTTTTTATTCACAAAAAATCATTGGTTAACTTTTCCATTTTTAGATTGATGATATTGTAATGAAAGCTTGCAGTCAATACATGCGAAGTGTTTGTGGAGACTGTTTAGACAAAAGAAAGACTCCAAGTTATGAGGTGAGTATAATAAAAAAAAAGTATCGTCAATATTCATTTTTCTATGAATATTGAAATACTTTGCTTAAATCAGAATGACTAAATCGGAATGACTATAATAACAAATATTATTTAGATAATTGTTGGAGACTGTATTAAGGCTTTAACTCATATGATCGAAGAAGGACGTCAATTTGACTATGTTTTCGGCGATCTCACGGATATTCCAATCAGTACCACACCACATGGAGATGCTTGGGACTTCATTAGACTCATTTTAAACTCATCTATGAAAGTTTTAAAACCTACTGGAAAATACATGACTCATGTAAGTTTAATAATTATTTAATATACTAAAATTTTTTATATAATGTGATGTATGCAAGAAAAAAGCTACTTATGTCAACTACAAGCATCTTTTTTGATTACTATAAAAAAAATACAGAAATTTATATATTTTTAAAATGATGATGTTTATTTTATTATTTTCAAATTTAGGGAAATGGAGCATCTTGTCCAGAGTCATTAAAAATGTACGAAGAAGTGTTATCACATCTATCTATTCCAGTTAAATTTACAAAGGATAGTGCATTTATTCCATCCTTTTTTGAAGACTGGATCTTCTATCAAGTTTCGCTTAAATGATGGATTAGAAAGAAGCTTTATGCATTGAGAACTTTGGGGAATCTTAGTCACATTACGCCGCCCTCCTTATGACCCAAGCTGCACTCTAGATTTAATCTATACATTAGTTCCTTTTCTAAATTTAGATAGCACTCTTAATTAAGGGGGTGTCAAAATATATTCTCTATAACTAAATAATTACTTTGAGTTATGCAAATCCCAGAAACAGACGCCTTTCAATTATAAATTATCTATCATTAGACATAGCTTATTCTTTTTATTTGAACATTTAATCTCAAAAAGAATTTAGATGCAATTGTAATCATAATTGTAATTGTAATTTATTACCATTAATTTGCAAATACAAATTAATAAAAGTATACCATGTTTTGTAATACAATCTTGGACAAAGTCTCCAGCTAATATTTTAATGAAACTTTCAAAAATTTGTACCTAAAATGATCAGGTTTTTTCCTAAATCATAAATTTTAAAGATATATTAAAATATTTGCTTAACCTTTGCATAATAAAATGTTTTACATAAACGAAAGACACCTTGTATTTAGGATTTGCATAATCCAAAGTATTCTTTCAATTAGTTCCGATTATTTACTAATCAGTTAGTAAAAGGTAACATGGAAAATTTAAATTTTTCATGGATTTGACACCCTCTTAAGTTAATAAGTTGAATAATGTTAATCTCACTTCAAACTGATTGTAAATATTCATACATACTACGATTTCATAAGCGAAGTATTATTGGTTATGGTTACAAAAGAGAATTTTAAAATGATTAGTTACAACAATCAGTACCAATAGAAAATGATAAAATCATTTTCTTAGCGAAATAAAAAGAGAAGTTTAACTTGTCAGCCTTATTTTGATTACACATGTTTTAATGCCAAAGAGCAATGTTATTGTTGAAACAAAGTCGCGATAGACAAAACTACAATTTTGTTTTGTAAGTACAAGTTAGCTTGTATGTTCGTTAAAAGGTCAAGAGTTGAGCTACTATTTTATTTACTTTAAATACTTTTATGTATTTCGATCTTCGATAAACGCAGTTGTCGAATAAACATGATACTAAGATGGAATTGAAAAAAGTACATTATGTATGGCTGTTACTTGAAAAACGACAGGTATGAATGATTTGTTATGAAAAAAGCGTATGAAACTATTGAAAAATGCAATGTAGCATAATGACAGCTACATTGTGTCGAATAATATCTTGTATCGTCGATAGCACTACGCGTTGAAATAGTATTCATGAGTTTTAAGATACGATTTTAATTAGCCCTATAAAAATATACCGTACTATATACTAAGCCAATCAACCTAAAACATTTTACAAATTTCTCAATGCTTCTATACTCCTTGCAAATTACGTAAGCGTATTTAATAATCGATGAATAACTCTTACTACTATGAATTTTATAATATTTTCATAGGAAAAAAACATACGAAAAGAAAAATACAAATCGACAATTTTGATTTTAGAAACGGTTTATGGTGATTATGAAGTAACTTTTTACCGATAATTTTCTTTAAAATAGATCAGTGCCATGTTGAATTGTGTTTACATACATCAATATATTGCCCGTCAGACTGCTCCAATATTTTACCGTTATTTTTATAAAACGTTATTTCTATAGTACAAAAATATTCATACATACCTATTTTTCTTCGGATCGAATCGAGCGCACTTCTTATATTTGTACAAAACGTGCGAAGCGTGCGCATTGAAGAGGTTCAACCGTAAAGGAAAAAATTGAACAGATATAGAGAGCTTAATTATTCATGTATTATTGATAAAGAGAATTAAAAGATATATTTCAATCGATGACAAGTTTTGTTTTTTATTTAATTCACAACAAAGTCTTACATAGTTATAAGATTTACGATTAATACAGCATAATAAAGGTGACACTTATGGGTCGAAGGCAACTAAACGTTATAAGCGCGTGCAAACGACGATGCAGCACACATTAAGTACAAATCATGAATACGATTCATCGAGTATACAATCCTAAAAAATACAAATAAATAAATAGCAATAGTAGAAAGAAATACAGGAAAAGATGATTAGCTAGAATAAATGGAAAATCAGACTTCTTGATTCACATTCCATTTATCATTAATGGAATTTTGGCCCCATATAGGACTTGGTATTCATTTTAAGTAGCAAGTTGTAAATCAAAACATTCTGTGCTTTTTAATCCTAACTAGCTTGTAAATAAGAAACTGGAGCAATTCAATTCTTCAGTGAATCTATTCGTTCTTTTTTTCTCATTCTTCTTGATTACTCTCCGTACAATTCGTTTATAATAATTCCTATTATCAGACTTTTACGTTTCTACTGGAAATTCGCGGTACAGTCGAGTATTTGGTATCTTGGAGAACTGGCCGATCTCGTGAATGATTGGCTCTGTCTCGGTCTCCGCGAGTATCTGCTGGAGCCACTGCTGAATCTGTATCGGATGCTCAGCGCTTCCTTCTTTCATTTTATCTTGTGCTTCGACAATCACACAGTCGTCGGTAGTTTTGGAAGCATCATCTTCGTTGCTCTGATTGAGAGCAACTACTGGGGAACTGGAATTATTACTATCATCTTCAAAGTAGAAATTTTCGCTAACTACTGCCTTTTCGCTGGCCACAGGAGATTCGATATCTGCTGAAACGGAATCAGTGTCGTTCTCACTGCTTTTAAATGAAGATTTTTCAGAACTTCCACTAGTACTGTCTGGAGAGATGGGATTGTCGTCGGGTTTTGTTGTTGTGGTTACTATTGTAGAACCTAGAATGGAGTAAAAAATTATATTACATTTCATTTTAATTCAATATTATATTATATAGAGATGACGACATCTTATGTAGGAAAATATCTAAATAAGTGTAATGGAAATGATTACTTTTATTATTTGTGTTGAATTTCAAACTTCTGATATTGTACGATTCGTTTAAATATTTTTCTTTTACAGTAATAAAGAATGCAATAAGAAGCTGAAAAAGAGTTCGAAGAAATGATGGTGTTATTTGGAGTAGAATATTTTAGAAAGGAAGCACCTAATTCGCGGTCTCATCAAACAATTGAAATTCATCTATTTAAATGCCGGCGTTTCTAGCATATGAGAACAGCAATCTTATTCAGAATAAGTAGTTTAGAGATACTGACATAAACTTATGCCTAAGCCAATAAAAGTATGTATAGGCCAATTCAGAATTTTCAAAATTAAATAATTTCATTTATTTATAACGTCTTTCCACATTGACTTATTTTAGTAGATCAGTTTAGTTTCGTAATATTTATTTATAAAATAATTTGCCGTATATTTTATTAATTCATAAAACCGCTAATTTATAAAAAAATTAATAGCAGATAAATTAAGGATGTAATAGGCTTACTTAAATGACATTGCAGTATTTTAATTCTAGTATAAAAAATTTTGTATTAATTGTTTAACAAAGTTTTCGGATCTTCCATTGCGATATGAAATTTTTGTGGAAATGTCTTTATTTTACATTAATCTAAATATTTTTTTACTGAAATGTCGGCAAATATCGAGAATCATATCCCTTAATGAAATGCTACTGCTATAATGTATTAAATATTCATTCGTATTGTGAGGCAAAAAATGGATATAATACTCTAAAAACATATTGAAATTGAAATTGATAATTTTTAAATCAATATCTCTAACTATGAAACGAATTTTTCTATATCTAATCTAATGCTTGTTTCCATTTCTTATGCCTACTCGAATCCACTGCAGAACTGCAGAATGGAAAGTTTCTACCATTTGAAAAGTGCAATGTCATAAGCTCAGACTGTGTGTAAGAGAACAGAAAAGTTTCGCACCTGCGCGAAAGTCAGTCTCGAACTTGCACGAATCGCAAGATGTACAATTAAGATTGATGTTGATGGTCTTGCTGGCGACACCGGAACTATCGCGTTTCCTGCGTATGACACTGCTCACGTCGAATTCCTCGCTCTCGTTCTTGAGCGATTTGTCGAAGCTCACGTAGTCTTCGCCTGCCTCTTGGTACTCCTCGGCTTTGTAAGGCTCGGAATCGTTGACAGCGATACTGTTGGATAGCTCGATTTTACCGAAATTGAGGAGTCGGTCTATAAGTTCTTGCTCACTGTCGAAGTTTGCACTGAGGCTGGGGTCGGCTGGTAGTAGCTCGGAATTTGACTGGACGAGGGACAGCTGCTGCCTGTGGATGGCCTCGACTTGGCGTAGCAATTGCTTTTCCCTGCCTCGCAGGGCATCGGCGAGGCGCTCGAAACAACTTTTAATCTCTTGGCGCACCTGTGCACAAATGATATTTGCATAAGGGGAAGAGTCATTATAAATAATTCGTTTCGCTCGGTTTTTCGATACGCTCCAATTATCGGAAATTACAGCTCGAGTTATATTTTTGCAGTTACATTTAAAGGATCTATCGATGCGTATATCAATAGCCATGTTTATGTGAAATATTTTACTTATAATTGCCCCAGTTTCTGATTATTCAATGTGCAATTAAATTTTTAATTTAATCGATGATCTTTAAATCAAAAATAGGTGTATCCTTAAAACATTTTAAAATACTAATTTAATGAATTAATCTTTTTGTATTATCTCTACAAGGTTTAAGTTTTAGAGATGTTTATAGTGATTCCAGAATAACAGATATTATGTATGTATAATTAAAATAGATTAAATTCGATAAGTTAAAGGCTACACTTACTTACTTTATACAAAGTGTTATATATATTTTTGTAATACATACATATATCAAGTTTTATATTTTAGATAATTTTAATTATTCTGTTTGTTACAATACTTTTAATAATCTCCCCTTAAAACTTTTCTCTTGTATAGAAAGTCTTATTGTAACGTAGACGCGGTATACAATACGGATATAAATATGTTTTCAGTATAAAGAATGCTAAAAATAGGCAGGCGATATAAAACGTTACATCAATTTCCGATATCTTAACACATTTTTTACAAAAGCGGATACGCCACAATACTCAGTTTTTTTTATAGAACGTGTAATACAAAATTTCAAAAAAGCTAATCAAACTTTAAATTAAAATATTTAGCTGTTTTCGTGAATTATGTTTATAAATGTTTTGCTTATATAAAATAGTTGAATATATATTAATTTGATGTAAAAGGTGTTTATTGCGTTATCGAATTATTAATTATTTTTGTAAAATATTAAGTACGTAAAATAAAAAAATATTATTTAATATAAACAATTGTTATTTAAAAATGAATTGAATCAAATTTATTTTGTTAAAATAGTAGAATAGTAAATACATAATTGCAGTACCAATATTCTGAAGAAATAGCGAAATTTTTCGAAAAATATAGAAAAGTATAAATATATAAAAAGAGCACACATTCATGACTTTGTAATGTCTGACTGGCTACATAATTACTATGTAAATTATCTGTAATAATTTCAGGCAATTTCAATTCACTCATCTTTAATTTTATCGCATTTACATGTGGCCAAGTGGGTAATGTAATAACTTGATTCTGAAGCTTTATCAAAAAGGCATAGAAATAACTTTTCTATCTAAGGATAATAAATACTTATTGCATATTTTCCCCCGTTTAAAGATTTGTCTTATCGGTATATTTCGAATTAACTTTCATATAGCAGAGATAAATCAAGGAATTTATTAATTAGTATATTGCGGAAATGAACAATTTTCAGTACTAGGAAGATGTACCTACATTACCATTGTATATCTTTCACTCTAATCATAAAATATCTTTTGTGCGTCTTACGAAAAATGATAGGCGTGAACTCAAGCTATGCAGTGAGTTATTTCGTTGAACAACAATAAAGGCAATAAATAATAAGTGTATAATATCCCACCTTATCAGCCGTTTCCTCGAGTTGTTTTTTCTTGTCGGATATCAACTTGACTCGCGCCAAACTCTCGTCGTCGATGTCGCCGAGCTCATCATCCTTTCCTACCATAATTCTAAACAAAAAAAAAGTGAAAACAATTCAATTATCCGAAGTATGCACTCCACGATTTACTTGTACGAAGCTCAAGAGATCAACTAACGAAATTTCAATTGCATTGAAGAAGAACAGAAAGGGAAAGGACTCGCGAATGCGTTCTTGCTCCGAAAACGCAGACTGACTGTACGAGAGTCCACTTTCGAAGACGAATATGTACTGTACGTCTGCAGTCAGGTAGTCTGTGTCTGTACTCTGTACAGTGTACTTTACTGACTTTACGTCTGTGCAGACTGTACTTATACACTGTACCGACTGCACGACTTACGAGATGTGTATACGTGTGTGTATGTTTTGTGCTGAAGCAGCTGTAGAGAGCTGATCGATGGATGGACGAAGGAACTAAGCTGCTCAGTGCTCCCTCTGCTTCTCTTTTTCTCTCTGTGTATATATATATATATATATTTTCTAGCGCATCGCTATGTTATATACATATATATATATACAACCGGTTCACAAATTCTCGAGGAGAGCGACTGGTGTTGAGTTGCACCCGAGAATATATATATATTGTCGTACAGTGCGCCCTGTGCAACTGTGCAGGCTTTTACTTTTTCTTGTTGTACGTACAATTTATGTATACATACAACAAACTATACTCTATAGCATCAGTCTCCTATCACTTTTCTTGATCAATTTGGCCTTGTGAGCGTTATTTTACATTTTAAGTAAATATGCTTCGTATAATGAAAGGAACTGAATCGAGTTAAACGAGAAGCCGCAAGAGGCGTTTAATTTATTTTATTGTGAATTATTTTTTTTTTCGAAATATAATTAATTTATATAGAACTGAAAAATAAAAATTACTTATATGCCATTGGGAATAAATTTGAAGAAAATAATCCTACTAATTCATGTTATATATATAAATTTAATTGGAATCGATGAAATCAACAATAACGACGTTATCTGTTGAGAAAATATTTATGAGTTTTGGATTGCTATCGACCGAGTAAAATATATAGATAGCGCAAAATTTGAATTGATGAAATTGATCAATAGTAGGCATATTTTATTTCATATACTTATGTTCTAAAAGTTTATAAGTGCAAGAACAAATTGTTTTAAATAAATATAGTTAACTACCGACGTAATTACCTACGTAAAATACAGAAGCTTTCAACTGTTAGGTATAGACGAGTCTCTCCTTTATACTTTGATTTGCTTTTTAATCTCAATAAAAAATTTTTTTAATTATACTAAAATGCATGCACTAATATAATATACATGCGTAATTAATATGACATGTATTAATTCTTTTTAATATATTTATCGATCGTTTCGTAATTTTTTTTTTAAATGAGCAAAATTCTTTGTAGTCCACAGAATTGGGCACCCTTGCAGTCTGCAGATGCAATTCGGGATGAGGTTTTTTAATTTTTCTGTCAATAACCAACTCCCTATATTTCCGTTACAAAATATTCTATTATTAATGGATAGCTCTGATTGGACAAAACTCCAAGCCATTCGCCAATAGATTTCCCCACGACCAATCCAATCTGCAGTGGCTCGATTCTACTATGAACAAGTTGTTTATACATCAAGCAAAAAGATAAATAAAAACCTATTTATCTACTTTGCTATCTCTATTCTAATTGGAAAGTTTAAGTTTCAGCAAAAACCTAATTTATTGCCGTTTGAGTGCAAAAACTAACGTACAAAATTCAGTATTTCTTTTAATAATGTTTAAAGCTATAAGAAAGAGAGAAAGAGAGAGAGATGTAGGTAGTTATATAGTGAACAAGGATATGGTGAGAAAAAGAGAGGGAACGCAGGGAGTGAGAAAGAAGGGAGAACGTGAAATTTCCAAGTACCTATAAGTGGTATATCAACGGCATGCTTTATTAGGTACAGTTAGTAGCGGCGGCATATGAACAACAAAAATCGCGGGAAACGCGCCCTGCGAGTTCGTGATCCAGGAGCGAGTGAAGAGAACACATCAACAGCGTCTCGAAAAAGTAGCATCGTATTTGCTCATTTACTTCTGCTATCAACGAGGATGCAAATGTTGCTGACGTTGTGTTTAATACGAGGTGCTACTCGCTGAAAAGTAACCTAGAAGTGTTTCCTCAACGACTATTATAGTTTTATTTTCGGAATGACTCTTGGCGTCTAAGTTATATTTGTAATTTTCTTCTTTGAATGAGGGTTAAGTTAGTATTTACTTGAACATAAGATAGTTAGTCGGTGCAGTGATTATTATGTGTAAAATAAATGACCTAACTAGGAATAATGGATTCCCACGAAGAAGATACAGCAAAGAAGAATGATTCGACAAAGGAAGAGTTAAATGAAAGTGTTAAGACTGAGAATGGGATCAAACAATCTTCGTCATTCTTCAGATCTTTGCCAGGCACTAGCCGTTATGGCAGAACTATTAAACCTAAGTCTCCTAGTACTGTAATGCTTGACTCTCCAAAGGCATGTATCGTTAAGGAACTATAAGCAAGACATTCTTCATTTTCGAGTCATTTGATTGTGCATCGCTTGAAACTGTTTTAAAGATACATTCTGAAGTTTGAACAAAATATTGTTTTAATAAAAGTTGATTTTGTGGGTAGTTTAAAATACGTTGAAAAGAGTTTTAAAAAGTATATCGATACAAATTGTTTTTATAACTGTTAAAATAAAAAATAATTAGCTTTAGTTACTAATTATCTATAGATTTTATTAAAATTTATTATTAGAGTTTCCTTGCAATTTAGAATTAATTTCGAAACTTTATATAATTTAAGTCGATATCATTAATATTTTACAGAATTTAAAAATGCCAAAGAGTGCAAAACAAGAAACTACCAATGAAGATGAAAACAAAATGGAAGATACTTCAATCGTGATGGATGATAATGTAAATAATAGTCTTGAAGGCTCTGTAGAAGTGGAAGATGAAGAAACAGACTCCAAAGATCTTGAATCCAATAGTCCATGGACTTTAGGAGAACTAGTGTGGGCTAAGTTAAGTAACTATCCATTTTGGCCAAGTATCGTCACACTTGATCCATCATCTATGTCCTATGTTTCCCAGAAAGGTTAGTGCAAAATAAAGTATATATTTATTAAAATAATTGATTATAAAGGTACTGACATCAAGCACTATATTTTTAAGCATATATTTTTATATTTTACTAAAAAATTGTTTACATATTCAAAATCATTTTATAATTTTATTAAAAAATTTCTTGGTTTTAAACAGTAATTATTTTAAATTAATTAATATTTATTTTGACTCCATAATCTGTTCTAGAAACTATTTGAGAAAAAAAATGTAGTATACATTATTTTATAATCGTTTGCATGAATATATTACTCAAATAAAAAAGATTCCATTATTTTTTTTAATTTATGAATCAAATAAATTTTCATGTTTACAATGTCTTTATTTATTGATGTATTTTAAATTTAGATTGTAAAATTACAATTTGTTATAATTGTAAAGCATGTAACTTATTATTAATTAAAGCATTTATGTCAATAATAAAAACTTATAAATAATAATTAATAATTGATTTATTTTCAAATACACTAAATTTTAATGTAACATTTTTAAATTATTCAATAACTAAAATTTAAATATATTTAATTCTCATTGATATCAAGAGAGTGGCAATAGTAGATTACCATCTGAGTAGATAATGGTAATTGATTTTTAATAGAGTAACTTTGGTGTATGCAATATACAGTAAATCTATTTCAAAGATTTTTAAAAAGCATTAAGATTAAAATATCTTATTTTATAAATCTAAAAACTACAGGGTGTAACCTATTAATTCATGGTGCACATAAATATTTTTAATATAGAAGATACACTGTAGAGTATATATAAATATAACCACAACTGTGAGCTAAAGTTTCTTGGATACAAATATAGCTTTATTGCACATGTCAGTACTTTTTAAATGGATAAATTAATTAAATAATTATAATAAAAGCTATATTTTTTAAATATTTAATGGTACTAAAATAAATCCAATCTTATAAAATCAACCAAATTGTAAAATTAAATCTTCATAACAAGGGCATTAAAAAAGTCATTCTGTTCTTTTAGCCAACATCAAAAGCAAATGTAATTTGCTGCATGTACGATTCTGTGCAGACAAAGGGCGTCACAATTGGGTACCATTCTCAAACATAATGCCATTTCTTGGCTTATCAGATTACGAAAAACGTAGTAAAGAAGCAGCTTTGGATTTAAAAAAGAAAAAAGATTTTTCAATTAAACAATCAATAAAATTGAAATGGGATGATGCTGTCGCAGAAGCTAATGGTCTAATGATGAAAAGTATTGAAACCAGAATTGAATTATTCAAACCTAAAAAAAATGACTCTTTAAATAAATCTTTAAATTCTACCGAAAAATTAGAAGAAAGTAATAAAAAAAGAAAGCAGCTTTCAGCAGATGAAGTAGTGTTATCTAAAAAAACCAAATCGAATGTAAGTATGAATCAAATTAATACATTAAGTGATTTAATATAATTATATAAATCAACTTTGGTTGTACAATATTAATTAAGAAATAAATTATTATTAAGAAATAAAAAATGTTATGACAGGTGAAACAAAAAATATTATGCAAAAAAATCCTGAATTATAATTAGTAAAACATTTTAAAACAAGCTTTTTTAAGCTTATGTCTTATTTATTTCTTTAGCTTGAAGAAACCGAAGAAGTAGATGAGAGATCAGAAAATAAAATTACAGTAGAAAATAATGTAAATTTAGAAACTCCACCAACTCCTCCGTCAAGCCACAAAGATTCCAGTGATGAAGCCCCTATTTCAAGGAAGTTCAAAAGTAGAAAAAGAATGGGAAAAGATGGAGTATTTGAAGTGTTTTGTGAACGTAATAAAGAAACAGCTGAAGAACTGGATCCTGATGCAACTGAGGCTGATATAAAAGCATATTTACTTGATTTATGGGAAAATATGAGTACTCAAGAAAGAAGTAAATATCGTGCAGATTATCTACAAGAAGAAGAAATGAGATTGTATTCGTTAGACATAGATGAAGAGGAAGAGGAAGAGGAAGAGGAAGAGGAAGAAGAAGAAGAAGAAGAAGAGGAAGAAGAAGAGTACGAGGAAGAGGAAGAAGAAGAGGAAGATGTTGATTCCGAACCAGAGCCTGAGAAACCTACTAGGAGACGAAGAACGAAAGCTGAACCAGAAAACGAAGAGCTTTCTGATCAAGAAGAAACTAAAGATAAATCTGTTAGAAAACGAAGAACGAAGACTGATTTTAAGAGAGCGAAAGATGAACCATCTGATCAAGAAGAAACAACTTCCGTCGAATCCGAAATCATCGAAAAATCTGTAAGAAAACGACGAACAAAAACAAGACGTGAATCCTCGGATCGCGATGACGTAGTACCTTTTGAGTCAGAGGCCAACGAAAAGTCCACCAAAAAGCGGAAGGGCAAAGTTGAAAAAGAAGATGAGCCTCCTTCACTAATCGACACAGGAAAGCGAATACGTCCGTACAAACTTTTCAAGGGTATGAAAAACGAACGAGTTTGTCAAATTTGTGAGACAACTGGTAAACTCATTCGGTGCAGAGGCCCGTGTTATTCTTACTTCCACCTTTCTTGTGTAAAACCAGGTGAATCAAGTCCTGAGCCCAGTGAAGCTGGCGATATTGAGGAGAACAACGCTTATAAGGAGGATCTGAAGGAGATTAAGGAAAAGGTTAAGCAAAACAACCATAAAGAAGAGGAAACGTTTGATGACGAAAATTTCAAATGTATAGACTGTTTATCAGGGGTCGCCCCTGCCTGTTTTGTCTGCCATGAACGTGATGGCGAAAGGATTAAGTGCTCGGTATTGGCTTGCGGAAAGCATTACCATGTGAAGTGTTTAAAATTATGGCCACAATGTCAGTGGCAGGGTGGACGATTAAATTGTCCATACCACATCTGCCATACCTGTGTTTCCGACAATCCGCAGGACAGCCATCCAAGGTCTGTAAACGAGAAATTCGCTCGCTGCGTAAGATGTCCATCGACATATCACGCATCGATATCGTGCCTTCCAGCTGGCTCTAATATCTTAACTGGCAGCCAAATTGTTTGCCCTAAACATTTTAAATCTTCCCATCCACCTGTCAATGCGACATGGTGCTTTTTGTGCACAGAAGGTGGAAGCTTAATTTGCTGTGATACATGCCCAACGTCATTCCACTTAGAATGTTTAGGTAAAAGCACCTTTTATATTTTGATATTTATAAAAATAATCCATTGTATAATTAATATTATTGTATTTAGGCATTGATGCACCTGACGGTGGATTTATATGTGAAGATTGTGAGACGGGCAGACTGCCACTTTACGGTGAAGTGGTATGGGTCAAACTTGGCGTTTATAGATGGTGGCCATCAATAATCTGCTATCCCCAAGAGATACCGAGTAATATAGCAATGTTACCACACAAGACCGGAGAGTTCTGCGTGATGTTTTTGGGAACACGAGACTATTACTGGATCCACAGGTACAACAAATATTTATAATGAAAGTAACGTTTTTAATCTCTTTAAATGTGAATCAAAATATTATTTTGATCTCCAGAGGAAAAGCTTTTCTGTACCAAGACGGGGATGCGAGTTCCAAAGCATCAGGCTCGACCAAAGTGGAAGAAGCATATAGAAAAGCTGTCGAAGAAGCGAAAATTTTCCATGAGCGTCTTATGTGCGAAAAAGCTATTGCTAAACATCGAGACATTCGTTCTCGACATCTTAAGCCGCCTCCATACGTTAAATTGAAGGTAAGATTTTATTTTGCATTATGCTTGATATGCTACATATTCTAGTGTTGCAACTCGTCACTCTCCGTGACATTATATAAATCTAAAAATAGTAATAAGATAGGTAGAAAATAAATTTAAAAAAAATAGTTATAAAAAAGTATTATACAAAAATTTACTGATTTGAATATTACTCAGTCAGAATTAGAAAAGTTTAAGAAAACGTGAAATGTATAAGAAGGGCATAGAAATAAGTTAACTTTCACATTAAAAATCAAAATTGGAAATAATAAATTTATATCATAATGAAATAAATTTCAATAGGTAAACAAGCCAGTAGGAAATGTAAAGATTCCTGAAGTCGATAGTATGGTGGCTTGCAATTGTGATCCAAATCAACCAAATCCATGTTCACCAGACTCAAACTGTTTGAATCGAATTCTGTTGACCGAATGTAGTCCAGATGCTTGCCCTGCAGGCACTAAGTGTCAAAATCAGCTATTCGTGCAAAGAAAGTATCCGGCACTGAAGCCAGTACATACAGAAGCACGAGGTTGGGGACTGAAATCTTTGGATCACATAAAGGAGGGGCAATTTATAATAGAATACGTGGGTGAAATCATTGACGAAGCTGAATACAAACTTAGGTTGCAGCAGAAAAAGGAACGAAAGAATGAAAACTATTACTTTTTAACTATAGATAATTGTAGGATGATTGATGCTGAACCAAAGGGAAACTTAAGTCGTTTTATGAGTAAGTTTTCTTTAGAACATTATAGCTCTGTTACTTTTGAAATAGTTGACAGAAATATATATTATATATTTACCAATACTTTTATTAAAATAGTATTTACCATTAGTATCAATTAAAATAGTTATGGTCCTTTAATAAAACTTCAATAATTTGTTAATTTTACATGCATAGAAATTATTTTTATATTATGTATAATTTCAAGAAAAACTTTTTTATACAAACTTTTATATAGTCTTTAAAATTAACCATTTATTTTTTTTATACATTAGATCATTCCTGTAATCCTAATTGTGAAACCCAAAAATGGACTGTCAATGGTGATACACGAATTGGATTGTTTGCCTTACGCAATATCGAGCTTGGTGAAGAGTTAACTTTTAATTATAATTTAGCCTGTGATGGGGAAACACGAAAACCATGTCTTTGCAAAGCTCCAAATTGCAGTGGTTTTATAGGTCTGAAAGTTCCTAAGCAACAAATAAGTTTAGTACAACAAAAGAAAATTGAAAAAACTGAAAAAGTTAAGAAACAAAGAAAGTAAGTTTATACTTATTTTAAAAACTGACCAATTCTTTTTAGAAAGTAATTGACAACTAATATTTTTCTATTTTAATAGGTATCGAAAAAGTCTAAGTTGCTGGAATTGTAATTTGAAAATTGATAACGTCGACGAAGCATATCGATGTAACCAAAAAACTTGTGGAAAAGTTTACCACCCACATTGCATTGCCATTGAAGATGGCCCAGATCAAATCTTTCACTGCCCTTGGCACTTCTGCGCCGAATGCTACAAAAGAACAGCGATACGGTGCAGTTTCTGTTGTAATGCATTTTGTCAGAGTAAGTATTCCAGCAACTTATGATTTAAGTTAAAATTAATATTCTTTTCAATACAATCTTTCGATACAATTTTTATACAATTAAAGAATGGTATATGAGTGCATATGTTTCTTATTGTTTTATTATTTTATATATTCGACTATATGTAAATGAATATAAACTCATAAATTTTTAAGGTCTGGTGAGAAAAAAAAGACTTAATAAATGTATCCGTGTAGAATGAAATTAATGTTCTAAAGGTTTCACTAATTTTTTAAGTAGATTTAGGTAGAAAATAAAATCCATCATGAATCCAAAAATCGTGCAATCATGTAACACTTTTCTTAAATTTTAGTCCACGTTTCTGGCAATTTGCGTGAACATCCAGAAACTGCCAATCTCATCTGCTACAAGCACCCGATGGAATATGCAGACTATCAGGATACGGATATGGATGTAGGCGAGGCGCTTATGGACGATGAAGGTGATGACGAAATCATCATCACCGAGGAGTACAACATCGCAGATTCAACTCATATTGAAAATCCTGATGACTCGGAACAGACATCGCCGCCACCACAATCCAATGATACATCGCCGAGAGGCGCCATCGTCGAGGTAAGCCAGCGGCTGACACGCGCAAAATCAACGACTGACTACATCGATAAATCATAGAGAGCGAAAGTGATTCATCTGAAACCTTTTTATCTTTTTACTTTATTTTGTCACTTTATTTTCTGCGATAATCTAATCAGCAGTTAAAATTTTTCTTTTGATTGAAAAATTTTGCAGCAGTTTGGGTGTACACTTTTATCTTTTTCTTTGATATGTAATCAATCCTTTGGCTTTTAAAGAAAAACGATTACGACAATGATTTCGTTTTTAAATTGAAAATCTCGTACGTTACTTAACCAGAACAATCTGTTTGGCGCATTACTAGCTCGATTAGTTGATTAAACCTTTGAAAGGAATAAAAAAAAAATGCGTGCACAGATTCATTATAAAAGGTAGAATTAGAAAAGAGAATATTATCTGTGCATGTATCACCGAATAATAATTCTCTCATTTAAATATTTAAAATATTTAAATTTATTCAAAATTTTTATTTACATTTTACTTGGTTAAAATTTTATAACCACATCAGAATGAATACTTTTGCTTAAAGCAAACACTTACTTTTTCTATGAATAAGTAAACATGTAGTAAATAGTAGACAATATATAATAGAAAATTTGAAAATATCTATACCAAAATATAGGAATTCTTTTAATCAAAACTATATTTTATACAGAGATAATTTTTTAGAAAATTAGACAAATGATCGTAAAAATGTTTGTATTTGAATTAATTAAGTTATAAAATACTTACAATTTTAAGTAAATATGACTTATTGCTAATCATACATCCGGAATTTAGTAGCTTTCTATCCCGAAAAAAGCATGCGCATAGCCTATTAATAAATAATGAAATGTTAAGTACCCATAGATCGTGTAAAAATAAATACTTAAAAAAAATTTAGGTACTATCAACGATATTAAGCTACACTCCAGTTTTGCATCTGTTAATTAAAAATTATAGAAACTTTTTTCTACTGTTTACTTATATATGATTTATTTCATTTAGTTTATAATTGAGTGAGCGAACTTGTAAGAACGTACTTACTCTAATTGGTTTTTTGAAATGTAATATTTCAAAAATATTCTAAGTTTTTCAATCATGTTAGAAGAGTATATACCTACTACCCAAAACCTGCAACAGTAGGACACTTTTGAATGATAATTGCGTATAAAATACGTAAAAATGAGATAGTCAATTTAAAAACTAAACTGTATGTGCAGTATTTCTGTCTTAGAAGCAAAAGGAGTTATTGGCGGTGGTGGCAAAGCATGTGACGGCGATGAGGGCGGTAGTAGGGCAGTAGCTAATTATATTTAAATGTTATTATTATTGATTTTTTTTTGTCTTACCCACCCGATTCTGTTTTGCCATGTTGAATCCGCCAAAAATAAAAGTAAAACTGTGAATTCTTACGCATAAAGAACTATTATGTCAATCATCGTGCAATGCTATAAATCGTATATTGTATCGCGGCTAAATCGATTTTTTTTATCGAATATTAACTTCTATATCAGACGTTTTGTTTTCTTTTTAATTATGTTCATCTGTTGACAAGAAAAGCGGATAAATATCGATACTTTTTTTTATCTGATAATTTTGTTGTACACACGCCCATTTACATTGTAAGATCTTTCTTTTTATACGTTCTCTTATTCTAGTTTACTTGCAAGAATTTTACATCTCACCTTTTCTTTGCGGTCACGCTGCATAATTAATTTTACATACACTTACCAACTTTTGTATATTCTGAGAATGCTGTGTTCAATTTCCATATCGAATGTTACATTTAGTTATTGGTATATGATTGCAGGAATATGTATATATATATACATATTTATATAAAATTTACTATGAAAAAAATTATGAACATCAATTTATTGTTAATACTGTGAAATAATAATGCACTATATGCATATATACATGTTCATAAAACATTGCATCATGTAATGATCTGAAATTGTTTTGTTTTATATAAAATAATGTGATTCATAAGCATTTTATATACATAATTTTTATAACAATTTATGTTAATTTATAACTCCTAAATCTCCTTACGCAAATTGAATGTCCATTAAAAATATTGTATGCATTTTAACTTCATGAGATATATGTTCTTTCAAAACGACAGTTTATTGTAAACATAATAAATAAATTTTTAATTATAGTAACCTATAATTCTGTAGATATTTCAATCTTTAATGGACAATCTGACATATGATAAAATATCGATAAAAATCGTATTTATTTTAATTCATTCTGTAGTAGTAGAATTCATATAGGTATTCATTGATACATGTAAAAAATCTCCTTTTGTACTTGCTAACAATTTAGAAACTATAATAACTTTTATTTATTTAGTTTTCATCATAACTCAAACGCCCAGAAAACCTGAATTTTTTCGTCAACTTCAAGATTTTGACAGTGATTATAATGAGATATTTTTTACTCTAAATTGCACATTAATTATATGTAGACATTTTAAAAAAAAAAACGAAAATCTTTAAAAACGAAGAAAAAAGAAGTATTTAACTTTCAAAGTCAATTTTGAAATTATACTAAGCTTTTAAATTTAAAATGCTTTGTAGGGGACCAGTCTTATTGTACATTAAAAGTCGCCTTCATAAAAACCTGCTCAAAAATGAGCGTTATTGATATTTTGTCGAATTTTCTTGATAGTTGGTGGAAAGGTACTGATACTTTATTTGAATAGCTTTAAGTGAATATAAATTGTATCAACCAGTAAAAATGTAAAATTTAGATACTTCAATTAAAAACCGACATAAACTTATAAGAAGTATGATTTTATTATGATTAAATGAAACTACAGTGCAATTGTGGAAAAGTTAAGATTATGTAAGGGAATTAAATATGAAAATAAATTTTTTGATAAAGTAATTATAATAATTGAATTAAACTACTTGTTTCTAAACCTTGTATAAACAATTCGTTATTTAGAAATCTTTATACTGCATTTAACGTTCCGAAATAGGATATGAAGCACAAAATCAATTCTCCCTCTACAGTATTTTATATTTCAAGAAAAAATATATTTTTATTTAAAAATTGACTTTGCAGAAGAAAATGATTTGGTTTTTTGTTCTTTTTTTAGAAATAAGCGTTATATAATTTCGTGTGAGAATAACTAAATTTTGGCCGAGAAGACTAAACTAAAGGGTGATTACGAAAATAGTAAGAAATGCGGTTTTTGAAATAGCTCGTATAATATTTACATTAAAACTTTATTTTGGAGTCGTAGAAAAAGTTTGTGACTTCTGGACGATAATGGGTTAATCCAATTCACCATATCATATTTCTCCATGTAGTAGTATTCCCAGCCTGTTTGTTATGTTATTGGTATTAGTAGATAATAGTGTTGTATTAATAAAAAATTATCTTCATTTTTTTATTCGCTGTGAAAAACTTGCTTATATAGGTCGTCGAAGTATTATGTAAAAATTTTACATCATCTTTCAAATTCTCGTGAAGAAATTTGAAACTTAAGTGTCAATATATGGTATCCGCTTGACTATTAAATCTAAGTTTAACAGTTCTAAGAGTGCCACTGTCTGAAAATCAGTGTATAATCACAGCTTTCATTAAAACTCAAATGAATTTTGTGAAATTCTCTGAAAATACAGAGTATACATTCTAATTATGCAGAAATTATTTATAAATCATCTTGGAAGAAACATTTATTTTAAAGATATTTTATTAACAGTGTATGTAAATAATGAACAACTAAATTAGGATTTGTAATTTTATCAAAACTAGACTATATAGTGCTGCAAATTACAAATTGAATTCTTGATTAAATACTATAAAAAATAGTAATTTATAAAATTCATACAAAAAAATAATATAATTGACATGTGTAGTTCTTAAACTCATTCAGACGAGTATTGAATTATTAATTATACAGAAAATATAAAATTAAATAGCTTCGACATATTTGCAATTAATGAATATTCGCGAAAATTATAATTTTGTTTATGTGATTGGCATTAATATAGAAACTAAAACTTAATCAGAAATGAAGACGTACAGCCGTACACCAAAAGCAAGTACGTTATATATTTATGTATACATACACTTAAAATATATTTCCATGTGCTCAATCTCATCTGAATTAATTTAAAATATTCAGTTAAGATTTTTAATTACAGACTAATATTATACACCAAAAAATTGTGTCGCAAAAATGTTATCTATGTAGTTGAATTATCTCATACGTTCATCTTCTAGAATTTGATATCATTGTTTCATAAAAAAATTTTTAATTTTAATATCTTGAATAAGTAGTAACCTATTAGGAATTTCCATTAAATCTAAATAAAATGGAATAAGTTTTACAACTTTTAAAAGTATTATTTTATACACAGATAATTATAATATACCAACAATGTTATGTTTGTGTCTGAAATTTTATTGTGCTTAAGTTATGACCATCTTCATACTTTTATTTTAATTTCATCTACCGTACGTAAGTATTATTCTCTATTTATTTTATATTGCTTTTTTAATTTAAGTATTCTTATTATAATGTAATTTAAAGTTATCACAAATGGTTGAATATCAAAAAAAAAAAAAATTACATTTGTTAATAAAATCTATTTTCGTCTAGTTTTATTTTATTACTAACATCCCATTAGCACAATTTTTTTAGCCAGAATATTTTTATTTGCGACACAAATTTAATATTAAACCATTTATTGACACCGACGTATAAAATTTAATTTATTAAATTCTTAAATTGTACGATAAAAATTTTGAAATGCGGTTGACATAAAAATGAAAATGATATTTATTAAAATTCATAGTTCTATACATATGAGTAAAAGAGAAAGGTATATTGTGCACTTACCAAGATGTGGAATGCAGCGCATAAGAATTTCATCATATAAATATAAGCATATAACGAAAATTAATAGTATTAGGAATAGTTTCATTGACATCGTTTCTTTTACACTTATAGGTAGTAATATTACTGAATTATTTTTATTATTTTTTCTCTAAAAATGGTTGAAATAAATTTTTAATTATACAAAAGCTTTTAAAATCGCCATAATTACATATTTACATTTTTAAAATAGCATCGTATTTCGTAAATTTTACAAAAGGAATAAAATTATCGGTACATTTCATCTTTAATATCCATTCCGGTATACTTTTAGAGAATGATGAAATTCGACAATTTTTCTGAAAGTAATTATTCTGCTTATGTAAATCAGAAAACTAAATATTGGAATAATATAAAAATATAATCCAAACGTACGTGAGCTGGTTCTTGTAATAAAATGTGTCCTTGTAAATATATAAACATTGGAAAGAGCTAGTTTCTTAGTTTTCTTAAGGTTTTTAGTTAAATGTTATACTACCTAATATATTTAATATGGCTTGTTTATGAATTTGATAAAATGTTATGCATGAAAAGCAGAAAAATTTTTGACTAACTAATAACAGATATCATTTAAACACATATAAGTGCATGTCTATAGCATGAAAACGTTATAATATAGCTCGTAAACTTATTTATATCATCATTTCGACTTGTTTGTAGAAAATAAATGAGATATTTAATTTAAAATTTTTGGTAAATAAATATTACCATATACACAGTTTTAAAATGAACTTGACAAATAAGTATATTTATTCAACAATTTTGGTCAATTATTACAGCATATTTGTATGCCAGAAAAGGAAGGCTTAATCTAGATTTTTTACAATATATTACATTATCATTATATTATGATCTGTCCATCTAAAGAGCGATTATGAATTGTCTTTTTCTCATGAATATGGATAAATTAATTGATGTCATCAAATAATGATTCTACAAACAAGAACGAGTCACATCGCTATCATATCCAAGTTGGCAGTAAAAAGTGCTTCACTGAAAGAAAACGGTGACCACTAAATTGTGTGTCCCTTTGTATATAGGTACACGCAAGCAGTGAAGAAGGTGAAGAGGAGGAGGAGGAGGAGGAGGACGACGAGAACGAATCTCAAACGGATGGCAAGGACGGCGATAATCCTTCTGCCGATCACTTGAACTCCAAAGGAACGACGAAGAAAAAGAAACGCGGAAAGAACAGCGTGGCTGAGAACGATTTTACCCTGGACCAGATAGCAGCCATCATAGGCATTGTCAAGTGAGCCCGGCAATTAACCGACTCCCTACTTTCCGCGTACAACAGCCCTGGACGTCGCAAGCGCAGGCACTCGAGCTCTTCTTAAGTTTCTTGCTGCTAATATATCCCCCCGACACTCCGATTGCATTCGGAGTAAGCAAAGTTAATATCGATCGATGATTCTGCTACAAGAAAATTTCAAAGAGAACTTCGTGCTCGCATAACCAGTCGGGACGATATGATCTCAGGATGCGTTTAGATGTGCGTTTGTTTTTCTCCTACGTGTACTTTGGATTTTGTAATGAATTGTTGTGTGATTCAGGAATCAATTGAGCAAGGTAGTTTTCCCCAATCTCGGTGACTTTTGCTCGATCATGTTATGAGTTATCATCGCCTAGAAAAGTAATTTGATTTAAACGTAATGATGAACATAACTATAGAATATACAGTAGAGATTAAAAAATTTTAATTTCTTGTTATTTGTAATTTGTAATATATATTTGTATTTTATATTTTCTATGACTATTCGTTTATTTTAATGAGAAGTAATATTATCAGGGATTGGGACCACTATCTTATATTATTTTCATCATTCAATCAAGCAAAATGGAGTAGTAATAAGAATCTCAATTTCGTAGATGTATTTATATATATATATATATTCTAATTATCTATATTTATTTTTTTACTAAACAATATAACATTTATTAATATTTTTTAAATGCTGAGAAGTTTTTATGAATGGGGCACAGATTATCTGAAAATCAATTTTAAATTACAAAAGATTTGTACATGCGTATTTTTGAAATGCTAATTCTATGTATATTTTACATTAAATATCAAATTCAAAATAACAGAGAATATTTGAAATTATGCATTTTTTAACTGTATGATTTTACAAATATTATAGTCAAAATTACAAGAATTACAATTTTTTATTGATTTATTACATTTTGGAAATTTGACCCTTATCGAATATGAAATTCGTAATTAACATCTTAAAAAATACGCATATATAATTTTCATTAGTAGTTTCATTTGCGTTTAAAGAAACAATCAAAATGAAAGATTGTACAGCCTAAAACGTGATTAAGAATTTTTAAAAAATACATTTTTATTGCAGTTAATTTTTTCCATTATATAACGTAGATTAGACACCAGGAACTGTTTTAGTTACGTAAATCATTGTTTTCACTAAAATGCAGTAAAATATTTCATGGAAAAAATTTGCAATCAGCAGTTAGGAGCTTTATTTAATTTGTACGATATTGTATATAATATGTATATTTTTGAATTATTTTTTTATGGAAAAAGTTTTAAAAGAAGAAGAGAAAATAATTATAATTGACAGTAATAATTTTTTATAACATTAGGCGCCATGTAATCGTACCCTTAGACCTGTGTATAATTGCATCACTATACTCCAAAATTCGAAAGAATTATCCTGATATATGATATAAACGCGGCAAAGGGGAGCGGTTTATAGGATACGAAGTAAGGGGAAGTAAATTTTTTAGCTTGTATTTGTACGTTAATTTGTAATATGGAAAGAGAAAAACCAAGAACTGAATATATTGGAACATAAGTTACTATTAATATGTATGATGTAAGTAAATAAGCGATTTTCATTAGCTACAGCATTAGTATTTACTATACAAAAGCGTCGTTGTATATACATCTTCGATGCTGCTGTTAAATGGCAGTAAATGTTCAAATGATTTTCCGCAGATCATTTTTTTCAAAGAAGAATTAAAATGTAACGTATTTTTTAGTGCATTAATGTGCAACGTAAGTGAAATACTGATTTACATAAGGACGAATTTGGTACCAAAGGACTTTTTTCTTTGGTGTTCTTTTTGTTTTTGTTTTCGTTTAAATTGAAGACTGATGACAATTTACCAGGCAAAGTGATTTTTATTTACTTTTTTTTACATAAGTCAGTGTACAAGCGAGTGTGACCATTAGGCCTGATTATGTGAATGTCAAAAAGATTAATAAAGTTTTATCCATGTAACATTGTATTATTATAGAAAAATATACAGTACACATTACTACAACGCATATATCTTTGCATTAACAATTTTTTCATCCATGATAGTTATTAAAAAAACCATCAAAATTACAACCTGCTTTATTTAATTTTTTGAAAAAAAAACAAGATAAGTGAAAATGTGATTTGTTTACAAATCTAAGAATAAAAAGTCTATTATTTTTGTTTGATATTTTTCATTACGAAATTATCTAAAATGAGATTCATTGAATATTTGGTTTTGTATAATACGTAGATTGACTCGCGTACTTTTAATTAAGTACCATAATTAATGCTTTTCTAAAATTAAATTGAATACAATTTTAAGCATGACTGATTTGAAACTACACAAACATTCATTAAATTAAAGTAGTCTGTGAAACCTGGTGGAACCTGTGCGTGATAGCTTGAGTTCAATAAAAAAATGTAAAAGTTTGTAAATCTGCCTGGATTCTCAAATATTTTGACAAACACAATATAGACTGTATAAATAATGTATAAATTACAAGTGTTTTAATACACATATTTCAACGAGCCTTTTAGTCTTGTTGAATGTAAATTATCATAACTAGTTCATATACTACAATTCAATTTATACAAATAATTCAAATTTACAATTTTCAGTAATTTTTAATAATTTTTTTAGTTATTTCAAGCAATAACTATGTAGAGGATTGAGTAAAAATCAACCTTCTATTAAAATATGTAGAAATCTGTATATATGTATATTGCTTTCTCTATTTCTTTCAATAATTTTTCTTGATAAAATTATTTTTTTTTAAAATATCAATTTCAATCTCTCATTCTCTCTATACATATTTGAAATAAAAAACCTTACTATTGATTAAGAAAATCCTAATGTTAATCTCGGCTCCGATTAACTATTTACTCCTCTATTCTGCACCTTTTTTCATTAAAAAGTACTTATCGCAATATTCAGTTAATTTTTACCAATTCCTAACGTTAAATAAGCTAAATATTTATCATCTCCATTATTCAGACGTTTCATACTTCTTTTTCTAAGACACCGATTGATACAACCGATTGATTACTTTTTTCTATCGAGACAAAAAAAGAAAAACAAAACAGCCTATTAACGTAATGAATAATTAAACATTAGTTGGTTCACGACCATAATCCTGATATAATTTTGGACTTCCTTGAGTGGAAGAACCTGTAGAATAAACTTTCGTACTTGGTGAGCTTTGCGCAGATGTAGAAATAGAAATCGTTTCCTCTGGATTACCCACGTTGAGTTTTTTTCGTAGTACTGGAGCAACAAAATGCTGACCCGCCGATAAATCTCTTTTGGATGTCTGATTCTAAAAGCAGTATTAGATATAAGACGAATTTTAAAATAAAAAAAAAATATAAACTTATTCAAATTTCATTTTTATGATTCAAACCAATAACGCATTTTAATTTAGAAAAAGCTTTCGAACATGAAATTAAAATAGTGATCGATATTTTATCATGGTACAACAATTCAAACAAATGAATGAATGAATACCTTAGGTTTTGATGCAGGCAAAGTAGCCCCAGTCACGAGACCAAGTATGCTAACAGCAAATCCGCAAAGCTGAACCGCGGCAAGAGGTGACAATCCTGTTCGCACAAGACCCAGAGCTAGAAAAGCAGCTTGAGCAAGAACCGGTGCTGCTCCTGCAGCACTTGCTGCGGCTCCCGCCAACTGTCCACCGCCTACGCTCGGTCCATAAGCGAAACACAGGTTGTGACGATCGACCTGATAGGGAATACAAAGTGATTTTGATTTGTAACACGGATATAAACAAGCGAATAATATACACTTTGTAAGGTGTCAAATAATGATGCTAACTTTTTCAATGTTTTTCTGTTTCAATTACGTTGTTTTTTTTTTCAAGTATCTTAAAAAAAAATTGTTATTTTCATCTCAACTAAACAGAGATGATTAATCATCAAAGACACGTATATACATACAGTTCAAATTAAAAAATGAATAAAAAAACATCTTCGAATAGCTGCAATTGTTAATGAATCAAAATTTTATAAATAAGCCAATAAATAATTATATTTGAACGTATTTCGTTCGAGAAAATAAGGAAGCAAACTTACCAAATGTTTAATTGATAAATACAGCAATCCGAATGGTGTAATCAACGGACACGCCAAGCTGTATACTGTGGTCATTGTAAATACCAATAGCAACCAAGCGTAATGGGCACCTAATGGGAACTCCCACAGCACGGCTTTCCTTACGTAAATGCGCTCAGCGCGACTTCTTGCTATGCAAAGTCTAAAAGTGTAGAGTGCCAGTTCTGGAAATCTGACAAGTTCAAGACCACTTCCTAATAAGGCTGCCGTTATCACATAATTTACAAACAACGCACCCTGAAAATTACAAAACATTATGACTGATTACTTTTTAATCGGCACTTAACAATACTTATTTTCAAATTTCGACGTTTCCTGTACTAAACGAGTAAATAGTGTAACTTTAATGATTAGAAATAGATTTTACGTAAAAAACATATATTCGTACATATTGACTTCTTTTTATCTTCTTATAAATAATAAACCACAATTAAATACATTATACAATTTTATATTTCTACAAAAAGAGTGACATTTCTTCTGCTTTTATAAATATGTATAACATCACCCACTCAAGATTTTTAGCTTTGTGAATTAATTTTTCTATTGCTACTAAAATAGTTGGATCTTATGTAATAGAATAAATATAATTTTATGTTACGTGATATTTTAAAAATTAGCAATTAGAACTTTATGACCGTTATTATTATTTTCAGTAAATTTGCAAAGTAAATTATATTTTACTTACGTCAAAAGAATAATATAGCTCAATGTAATAAAATAATAAATTATTGTAACTAGAAGTACAGACGGTTTGAATAGCTATTAAGTATTTATTTACTATTTTCAAGAGAATCATCTAATAGTCAGTCTGTGGTAAAGACTCAGTAATATCCCGTACTATATTACAGTAATATACTGTACAAGTATTCTAAAACTTTTGAAAATTGAAATAACCAACCTGATCGGGCAAAAAGACACATTCCCACCTAGCGGTATTATTTCCCGCATTGACAGTCCATTCGAAGAATGCTTGGGCACTCGTTAAGCCAAGACTGGGCAAAATGAGCACCATGAGTAAGAGCAATGAAAGCGTCTTTCTCATGACAGCGCTATTCAAGCCACTTCTGGTCCAGTGTCTGACAAGCATCTCGCTCCGGCCGACCAGGGCGGGCATTAACGCTGCCACGGTAACCAGCAGGACAGTAGGCAAAAAGGCTGACAGCAGAGGACTTAACTTCTTTATCTCGCCAGTGGTCGACAGACTGTTGACTGCCGTTACCACGACCTATTCAGGCAATGATTTCATTAAGAATTCGACGATTCTGTAATTTTTTATTTTCGTTTGATCGATTATTATATTTTCTATTTGTTATAAAGAAATACAGTTTTAATAAGTTTAGAAAGTTTTCTATGGAAACGAGTAGATATAATATAATTACTATAATATGAACGTTAAAACTTTAGCTTTTTAAAGTGCCGTTAAATACAATACAGCCAATATTACGGAAAATTAATTAATTCAAGTAAATAAGTTTTTATAATTATTAAAATGTTAATTTCAGTATTAAAAGCTCTTAGAAAAAATGTATCCATTGTAATGGAAATTTAATACTGTTTGTGAGTAGCAGTGTTAATTGATTGATGACATGTTGTTATCTAAGCAATTGATATTATTTGCAAACAGCCGGATATATAGCCACGTCATGTACAGTTCTGAAAATTAATCCGTATAAAAATATTATGTAATATATTATTCCTTAACAAAAAAATTCATGATGCTTATTTAACAATACTTATTGAGAAAAATGAAATCAGTGAATGGCGCGCGATGATTGTAATGTCGCAATATAGGATTGTGTAAAAAAAGTTTTGAATCCGTACTCGCCAATTCCTTTCGCTTTCACTTTAGATTTTAGTCTTATTTAAATTTCATTACTGCGTTTCGAAAGTATTTATATTATTTCACGACCAACTAAATTTATATAGAAATTGTGAAAACTACGTTAATTAGCAATTAAAGTTAGCAATTAAAATTGAATCATCTTTATAGCACGAAATATTATAAATGTAATATACTCACAGCTGGAGTTGTAAGAAAGAAGAGGACGAGGAACAAAAATGAATTGATCAGAAATGCATTGAGGTACCAGCAGGGCCTGGCAATGCTCAGATTCTCCCAGAAAATATCTGCGGGTGCGGGCGCATAATCAACGATCCATTTTATCGACGGTGATGATCGCAGCTGTCGACGCATAGTCCTCGCAGCGCCTGGTGTGCCTATTAATAAACGCGTATAGGATGATTCAGAGAAATGATTGTGAATAAATTAAGAAAATTAATATATGTAAATAGGCAAATCGATTTTTCAATTCTGACGGCGTATACCTAGAGTGACAAAAGCTACTCCTATAGGCCTGCTTAATGCGACTTTTCTTTCTTCCTCAACAAGGGCTGTCAAACGTGCCTCCTCCGCCGTATAAAACTCTAGTGCATCTACTTGTTTCTGAAAAATTTATATTAATACTAATTAACAATTTTCGTGTAAATTTATGATTTATCATCCATTGTAATTTTTGAACAGTTCATGCTGATCCAATATAAAATAGGAACAATTGTAGAAAGAAATGATTTTATTTATAAAAATTAACGTCCTTTGTCTTACTTGTTTGAAACAGCATCCCACAACTTGGCCACAAAGCTGAGGATACAATTTCAGTGGTCCCTTTCTTCTATTATAGTTTTCACTGTAAAGTCTTGCTTGTTCAGCACAGTCTCTTTCTGCATCTAATTTGGTAAGTTGTTTAATGTCATATGCCAGTGTAACATCTTCAACAGTTAATGTCGGAAAAGCCCCTCTAAAAATAATAATATATGAAAACAATAAATTAGAAATGTAGAAAAGATATTTCACGCCATTTCATCAACATACTTGAAATATTCCGTCAAGTCTTCTACATTACATTGATGTTTTGGTATTTCTGTGATTAGCAAAGTTCTAGCTGCTAATTCTCCAGCTGGCTTCATATTTCTAACCTGATGTACATTTTTTATTTTAATTACTAAATTGTTTAAAATTACATTTGTTTCGGTATACTATTGTATTTTTAATTACCTGCTTTACAAAACGTCTTAAAACAAATGCTCCAATGGGTAAGTAAGATATCAGAAATAATGTATGCATCCAAAGCCAAGGAGATTTGGAATCGAGATTTGATAGTGTCGTATGACTAAAAGCATTTATATCGCTAAGAACATTTCCATGAAAATTTATTGGTAAAATTATGCAAATGGAAATCACTGTCATTATGGCAGTCAGTACAATTAAATGTCTTTGGAATGAGACATAAAGTAATCCATCTGGTCCAGCTCTCTTTAACAGCTCTTCATCTCTACAATAATAGATTATTTTATTAGAAAGAACTAGTAATGTCTGTTGCACACAGTAGATGTCAAGTATACGCTGGCTGCTCGTGGGAATGCAGCAGCCAAGTCGCATATGTAGCTCTATTTAAAAAAATTGTGTAAAAGTACTAACGGTAATCTGAAAGCTGTTACTATCCATGATAAAAATCCTCTATCTACATGAGATAAATGTGAATTCACGGAGGCTTCAATGCATTGTACTTCAACATCTCGTACATCATTGTCTCCATAAAACAATTCCATCCATCGATTTTCTGTTTTATGCAAAAGAGCCAATCGTCCATAATTCCATGCTTTTTTGCGAAGAAGGCCAAATAGTATCACCAAAAGCTTAAATTTAAGTAAGAGATATTAAATTCTGATTGATAAAGTGCATTAAAGAACTTTGCTTTTTAGAAACACTTACAAGGAAAGCAATAGTATTGACTAAGAGATTATCAGGTACACCATTGTACAGATTTGTGACAAATGTTCTGTTTCTCTGAACCAGCATACATTGATCTGGCGATGGAAGTGTGTATTGGCTGATGCTAAAAGAGACAAACAAAGTCAACTATTTAATAAAATGTTAAGCTTTGAAATAATAACACTATGTGTAGTAATGTAACAGTATGTTTCAGCTGTTAATAAAATATATTGCAATTATTCTTTTTCTTTTTTTGTATTCTACCAATGTTTGAAATAATAAATATTGTTTCAATTGAATTAATAATAATAAAATAAGATACCTAAATATCGGATTACTTTATCAAGTTAGCTCTAAAAAATAAACATTTGAAAATGAATAAACATGAATTCATACAATTACAATGAAATTTATTAAATTAAGTACTTATCGCTATAAGCATTTAAATACAGTTAGTAGAAAATGTCCTATTAATTATATTCCAACAAAAGCAGTACCTAGGTATAAAAAATATAATGGAGAAAGTTTTTTATTACTATTAAGTAAGGATTACACCGGAATTTACCAGAAACATCGCCAATCGCTTTTTCCTTCTCTCTCACTCTCTTTAGTAACAAATACAAATATGACAGCTTTCTACTTTTATAGAATTCGCGAAGTAATATCCAGACACAGATTAAAACAACAATTACAATTAGCGTCATCATGTCGTAACAATCGATGATCTCTCTTCAGCTCTTGTGTATTCGTATACGCGCGCGTATAAGTATACATACACGGATTCAGAATCAGCAGATAGTATAATACAGTCAGAACACCACAACTATATCTATATACATGTGTATTTAGTCGCGCATGGATCTACGAAGCCACAAAAAAGCATGTGACAAGGCAAGGGGAGGACCCACAGCTACATTGTACGATCTCCGAATCGTCCATATTAACATCGGATCAGCCTGTTTTCGAATAGATTTGAACTAAAGAATCAGCCACTTGATGATGCATCCATCGTAAGCTCATCATCTTTATAGAGCTGAGAAAAATCGCGAATGATCTCATCGTCGAATCGCGCGAGTCTCGGCAATTAAGTACACGCAAATGAAAGAGAGAAAGAAAAAGCGAAAGACAGCAGCTGCAGGTGTGCGTCCAAGGCGACTCCGTATACTTATCTCTCGCGAGAGGTGTAGAAAGGAAGGGAACAAAAAAAGGTGACACGCAAAAAGCTCGCGCGTCCGCACGTTGCACGAGAGAATGACACTCACTTCGGGTAGTAGTCTGATTCCGAATCCATTGTTGACAGTTGCGAGCACTAGGTTGTTAGAAGTTTCCAATAGAACATGTTAGCAGACATGTGTCAGCTTGACACATAGCGGCATAGCACGGTCGCGGTCGAATGCCTACTAACGCACACTCTTTTTTCCACTCCCACCCTGGCTATTATTTCTTTTCTCAGTCGGACCGATGGCGCGCACAATACTGAGTATATAGGTATAGGTACTGCTTGCTACTCTCTGCGTACAGACTCGAAGAAATATACTTTGTTCCGATTTGCAGATCGCGCTTAACCTTACCTGGGCGCGACTGCCCCTTCTTTTCATTGTTGCATGAGCTCACTGCTGTGTTTTCTCGCTCAGCTGAGCTCCGAGACCTGCTGGACTCGATGGCTCTTCCAATTCTGAATTAACCTTTGTCTATTTTTATATTCCATATGTTGACTAAAAAGAAAGCTTATCCAGCAGAGTTCATTGATTTTTGTAGTAAGCTTATGACATCCTTTATGAAAAATTCAATCTTTAGTTAGCGTTATAATTAGTTTTAGGAGTAATGGGACTGATCTTTACTCTCTTAAATAAAATTCCTTATAAATATAATGACATTAAAATAGTATACTGAACTATTTGATTAAAGGCGGATCACAACAAATAACTTATAGGTACCTATATAAGTTTCTGCTCCAAATTTTACTTTAAAATTATAAAAGTAATAAAAGTGTGTTAGTTTCAAATCCTTTTCAAGTTAATACATTAAATTAAATAATATTTTACTTTAAATAATATACATTTAATGACATATTTAGTTAAATAGTAAGCTCATAATTTTCTTTAATTGAGTTTCCTTAATTGCTTGCCATTAAAATCGTTAGTAAAATTTTCAGGATCGGTATCTTAACTATGTTAATGCAAATTTCAACCTAATTACTATTCCTCATGGGTAACCCAAAACGAATTTATTCTTTACTTATTCATGGAGATAAATTTCTTTGAATTTAGCAAATGTTCGATTTAATATTATATAATATATGAATGTATACGTGTATACCTACAATGTATTTATATATACTAAAGAAACTTAAGTAATTGGGAAATTAGAAAGGATATATAGTTAAATGTCTCTAATGCTTCATTAATCACTTTTAAGTATTAAAATTTAATTGAGTTAAATGCAAAACTGTAGTGATAGGTATATGGAAAAACATAAATATTTCGAAAAGGACTTTGAAACTCGAATTTTCGAATCGAACGCGAAACCACTCTCCCGTATTGTGGAAGCTTAAAATTTTAACATAACTTGTTACTACGCGATTATTGATAGATAAGTAACAGTGTAGAGCTATAGATTCACATATTCATTAATAGAGGATAATGAGTCACTTTTTCGCACAAACTTTTTACCGTTTAGGTATAAGTGCCTATTGATTCACTTTTATTATACTCATAATCGTACATATTTCGCGTTTGGTTGTATACCACTTTGACCAAACTTGTGTTCAATCAATGCTTAATTGTACAGTACATAATCAAAAAATGGTATACCTATATGATTTAAATAACTTTTAAAACTCTGAAATGCTATGCTGAAAAAAATTAAGTTAGTTTTGAGAAAAAATATATATATATATATTATTATGATATTATAGTATGTCTTATTGTTTTATATCAGTATTAAAATAATATATCATAAGAAGTATCTCATATATTATTCCAAAAATATTTTGCGCGTCAATTATTTAGAGAAAGTCTAATTAATATTCCATATCACACTGCGGCCTATTGTAGTGAATACATATTATAGTTAGTACCTATATACCAATAAGTGAACGATTTCTCATTTCTTTTATTGAATTTTTAAGTTCAACAAAAATTCTTGGACGACAGGCACAATCTTTATGCCACCAGGATTGTGTGTCTGCTCTACTTTAAAAACTTAACGATCAACTAGTTGAAACCAAAAGAATAATGTACAAAACAACTGTAACGCAGTACAGTACCTTGATCGTTTAATTTTCTTCAGACTAAATTCCTGAGAAGTTTTAAAGTTATGCAATATGATATAGCTTGTTGTTTATAGTTGCCAATAAGGATTTTTTACAATATTAACACGCGGGGAAGCGGTTAAATTATAAAGAAAAGAGCAGCAGTTCTCAAGTCCCTGGTTTACAAAAATTAGATTTAATCTGAAGTAGATTATTATTATATACATGCATAACAGAAAAGTTCAAATTAATCAATCAATTAAAAATGGATATGTAATAATAATATCTGTTGTAATGATTATAAAGTTTTCATTACAAAGGTGAGAATTATCTTTAGGCCTCTACAGTACCAAATTAATAGATACTTATACAATTGAATTACATTATGAATTACTAAAAGAAAGAAATTATAAATTCTGTTTTACAAGTATAATTTATTTATTTGTAAAAATTTTATACATACAATTTCACTCAAATATTCTTATTACATGATACAATAAATATTATAGTCACATTTAAACTGTGTATAAATTTATACACATAAGTAAAGTTTAAAGTCTTTCTTATAATAACATAAGATTAACTATTTTTATCGCTATTATAAGCTTATTAAATATTAAATATAAACTATGAAGTATTAACAAGATAAACTTAAACACTATAACTTTATATTATAACATTAAAGTAATTTTATTTACAGAATATAAAAATATTAATAAATTTTTGGAATTTGTTTAATCTTTTCTTGGTTTATGTAAATGAAAATTTTTTATTGATTCAATTGAGAAACGCTAATATACAATTCGCAAATATGAAATTTCATTATATTTTTATGCATAAAATAAATCAGTGTTAAATAAATAACTTTTTTTTTGTAATAAAAAAATTAATCAATGCTCTTATCATAAAAAAATTTATTAGATATGCAAAATTAAAGAATTGTGAATATATAATAACTAAAACATATGCTCACAAGGTACAGATCGAAGTTTTTATACTAAATATATACAAGAAATAAAAAAATACAAATTTTATTACTTTTTCACTTACAAATAACTAATGCTGCCACAAATATTTATTGTCTAATGAAAATGAAGTAATACATTATTACTTTCATTTTATCTTCAAAATAGTATTTACATTTTGTACTTTTTTTCATAAATTATAATTGTATATATTATCCCACAGTTAACATGATTTAATAATACGAATACTACATATCTATAAATTGAATAGACATAATTTTATGTGTATTGGGTGCAATATCTTTTTATATAACACAACGTAAAGTGTTATTTTTTAAATTTATGTTCTTTTGTACTGATCCACAGGCTGAATTTCACCAGTAGTAATAGAATCTAAAATCCAAATTTCCTTTAATCCGGTTAAACCGACAATTATTTTTGCTTGATTGTGATCCTCTGTTATTCTCCCACCTGCTGTTTTTACCAATTCTTTTAACGATGAAGCAGGTGGTGATGTACCATTCTCAATGTAAATAAGACCACATGTGACAAACAATTCTGGCACGTATGCTTTACCAAATAATTGACGATCCCGACGATTTTCCTGCATAGTAATTATTTTTAATATTTTTTACTTGTTTTGATATCTTAATTTTTAAATTTAATTTTATATTATCAGCTCAAAAATACAAAATTAGATTATGAAAAATTTTGTACTCAAAGTTTAGTATAAATGACCAATATATATTAAATTGCATGAAATAACTGAGATCATTAAACTAGTACAAAAATGGACTACTTAGGCTCCAAAAGACAATGATAGTGACGTAATTAGTAAATAACACTAGTAACTCACCTGAACTGCTTTGGCAAAATGACACATCTCATAAGGAATAGGATCCAGCCATTTCCCTATATCAAGCGATTTTAGAGCCCACTCTAAACTTAATAGCCAACAGCCTCGTAAGATACCTTTTAATAAATTTATTGTACGTGTCCCTGAACTAACAACATGTGTGGTACGAGGAGTTACATTTATTTCTAATGTTGCTGATCCCAAGGCTTTAATAACAGACTTTACCATATCTCTGTCTCTGAAAAAAAAAAAATAGTTTAATATAAATAAAAAATAAAAAAAAAAATATTTATCACATACTCTTTTGGTAATCCTGTTACAACAATAATAATTTTATTATTTTTACGTAAGATTTCTTTTTTCCGAGATTTTATTCTTCGCAAATCAAATTCTGTTAAAGAATTTCTATTACTTAATCTTTGTGTTATTTCTTCATCTTGCATCATATTATCTAATACAGCCATATTTGTCACTTTTTTGACAACAATCTTTTTACTGATAATTTTTCTAGGTTTTTTTTTTGTTTTATCAACTTTTTCTGGAATAATTTCATTTTCTAAAGGTTCGCTTTCATCAACAGGCTCGGGATGCTTTATTGATGCTTTATCTTCTTGTTTTTTCTTTTGAGTAATTTTTCGTTTTTTCTTTTTATTAATAACTTTCTCTTGTTTTTCAGTTTGTGATTCTTCAATATCTGCAGGACTAAATGAAATCAATTGAGAATTCTCTCGTAATGGATAAAGTTTTCGTTTGGCTATTATTTTTTTATTTTTTTGTTCACCATCAAATTCTTTACTATTTTTTGACTTGTTGCATTCAATTGTATCATTTGCAGATTCATCTATAAGCACTGCATCTTTTTCTTTATTTGATTCATTTGATGAATCATCTGAAGTGTTCAAAACAACTGTATCTGATAAATTTGGACTTGTTTTTTCCCTTGGATGAACATTTAGATTCCTGAAATAATATATAAATTTAGTTTCCATAAAATTTTTTAAGATAAATACTTAATTATGATAATAAAAAATCATTAACTTACTTGTCTGGTGACAGAAGTGTTTTTTTATGAATAATTGTCTGGATGTCACTATGTGTATCTTCTTCATCTGAAAAATCTACAAATTTTCTAGCATTTAAAGTATTCATACCAATGTTATTTCTAATCATAGTTTTTACCAGAACTGAACGACTTGTTGGATATGGTGTAGCTGCAATTATACTTGACTCATTCGTAGTCGAGCTAATATTTTCAATTTCAGTAGATTTTCTTGATCTAGTTGTACTACTACTTCCAACTCCATTAGATTTTCTTATTCTATTCGGATTAATAGTTTGATCATCAGATTTATTTATAATGCTTGAGATTAAGTTCTCAACATCATTAGATCTTTTTTTTGTTCCAGTACTAATACTTTTTGCAGATTTTCTCATAATATTTGAACTACAGTTGTCTTTAATTTCATTAGATTTTCTTTTTATACTTGGTTTTACTTGATTTGGTTTACTCAAATCATTAATTTTATTTGTTTGAGAAATATTTCTTATTCTTTCTATTAAAGATACATTCTCTAAGTCACTATCTGAAGCTTGATCATTTGTAGTATAAACACTTTCTCTATTTTGATCATCTACTGAAAATTCTGGTACCATTGAAAGTATTTTATTAAAATCTAAAACGTTTTTAGTGATTGGAGATTTTCGTGCTGAATCTAGTGATGTATTAACTTGCATAGATGAGCGTACTGTACTAGTACTTGGTTGTCGAGATGCTATTTTATCATTGTGCTGCTTTTCTCTATTGACACTACTGTTTTGTTGTAGAGTTATTGGAGATTTCTGTGCTGAATCTAGCGATGTATTAACTTGCATAGATGAGCGTACTGTACTAGTACTTGGTTGTCGAGATGCTATTTTATCATTGTGCTGCTTTTCTCTATTGACACTACTGTTTTGTTGTAGAGTTATTGGAGATTTCTGTGCTGAATCTAGCGATGTATTAACTTGCATAGATGAGCGTACTGTACTAGTACTTGGTTGTCGAGATGCTATTTTATCATTGTGCTGCTTTTCTCTATTGACACTACTGTTTTGTTGTAGAGTTATTGGAGATTTCTGTGCTGAATCTAGCGATGTATTAACTTGCATAGATGAGCGTACTGTACTAGTACTTGGTTGTCGAGATGCTATTTTATCATTGTGCTGCTTTTCTCTATTGACACTACTGTTTTGTTGTAGAGTTATTGGAGATTTCTGTGCTGAATCTAGCGATGTATTAACTTGCATAGATGAGCGTACTGTACTAGTACTTGGTTGTCGAGATGCTATTTTATCATTGTGCTGCTTTTCTCTATTGACACTACTGTTTTGTTGTAGAGTTATTGGAGATTTCTGTGCTGAATCTAGCGATGTATTAACTTGCATAGATGAGCGTACTGTACTAGTACTTGGTTGTCGAGATGCTATTTTATCATTGTGCTGCTTTTCTCTATTGACACTACTGTTTTGTTGTAGAGTTATTGGAGATTTCTGTGCTGAATCTAGCGATGTATTAACTTGCATAGATGAGCGTACTGTACTAGTACTTGGTTGTCGAGATGCTATTTTATCATTGTGCTGCTTTTCTCTATTGACACTACTGTTTTGTTGTAGAGTTATTGGAGATTTCTGTGCTGAATCTAGCGATGTATTAACTTGCATAGATGAGCGTACTGTACTAGTACTTGGTTGTCGAGATGCTATTTTATCATTGTGCTGCTTTTCTCTATTGACACTACTGTTTTGTTGTAGAGTTATTGGAGATTTCTGTGCTGAATCTAGCGATGTATTAACTTGCATAGATGAGCGTACTGTACTAGTACTTGGTTGTCGAGATGCTATTTTATCATTGTGCTGCTTTTCTCTATTGACACTACTGTTTTGTTGTAGAGTTATTGGAGATTTCTGTGCTGAATCTAGCGATGTATTAACTTGCATAGATGAGCGTACTGTACTAGTACTTGGTTGTCTTGGTGCTATTTTATCACCATGCTCCTTTTCTTTATTAATACTAGTGTTTTGTTGTACAGGTAGTCCGTTATCACCTTTTGCTTGCTCATGGTGAATAGTAATTGCAACTGATGAGCTTCTTACTGAGTTTAATGACGTATTTACCTGCATTGAAGTGCGAGTTGTACAAGTTCTATGAGGTTGAATTATTAATGTATCATCTTCTCCAATTTGATTTGTACTATTTCTGTTTATTTCTATGGCAGCACTTGGTATCTTATTTTCTTTTTGAATATTGGCATCTATTGAATTAATTTGATCAATTGAAGTATTTACATTAAGAGATGTATGTACTGTATTAATACTACAATCTTCGTCAAAGGCATTGTTACCTAAAGTTTGTTTATTCTGTTCTAAGTTGTTAACTTCATCATTGGTATCAGTATTTTGATTTGCTGATACTTGTCTTCGTGTTGATATGTTTTGAATGCTTTTCGGGGTAATGGCTAGATTATCAAGGTTGAGTGATTTACGAATGATATGCTGAAATGTTCTACGAATTATTGGCATATGAGATGAAATAACTGTCATTTCCATGACTGATTCTTCAGTAGAATTTTCAATATCTATAGTTTTACTATTATTTTCATTATCATCTAAATGAATTGTCTTATAATTATTAACAGTATCACTATTTTTATCTATTTCAATTGTCTTACAATCTTTGCTTGCTTTACTCTCATCATTAGTTTTATCCTGTTTTTCAATAAAAGAAGAACAGGTAAGAGGAACATTGTTAAGAAAACTTTCATTTTTCATGCTAGATGAAAAGCTTGACTTTTGTGTTAAACTTTTAGTAAGTTTCTTTTTTAAAGATAGACGAGATAATCTAGATCTTCTGGTTCCTTGACTTAAAATCGGACTAGTACTACAGTTTAGTTCATCTATATTAGCGATATTATTTACAATACTTTTATGTGTGTTATTATCATTAACATTATTTCTATTAGAATTATTTTCATTAAGTGGATTGATCTCAGACATAGAATTATTTGGATCATTATCATCTGCAAATAATCTAGTAACTGGAATCCTTAATATTGTTTCAGGAGTTCTACTAGATTTTCTTTTATCTAAATTGTTTTCAATCTTTAATTTCTTTGGTGTACTTACTATACTTTGATTACAATCGCTTAAATCTTCACAATTTTTTTCTGTAGATGTATTAGACTCTTTTTCTGGAGAATGATATCTAAGCATAGCATTTATTTGGACAGGATTTCTTTTTCTTCCATCACCTGACATAATAATTTGATCATTCTTCCCAATTGTAACTCTAATACTTGGTGATCTTTTATTGTGTAATTCATTTATATTATTTAATGGTGAAGTACACACTGCAGCTAAAACTTCCGATGTTTTTATTGCAAGTTCATTTTCCTTATCAAATAATGCTTGAGTTTTATTCATGATTGCATCTTTTAATTGCATACAGCTTTTATCAAGCTGTTTTTCTTTTTCTTTGATAACTGATAATGAAGTAGTTTGAACTTCTTTTGAACTTTTACCACTGTTATGAAAACGATTACCTGTGCTTATAATAGTAACATTTTCAACACTTACTGGTGTCGCATTATTATCCTTTAGGTTAAGATTTTTATTTTTACACTTTTTTGTATCTCTTTTTGAGTCCTCATGCTGAAATGATTCTTCTGTTGTTGTATTTGAACTTTTTCTTTTTAATGATCGATTCTCAGAATCAGATATATTAGATGTATAACTTAAATTGACTCTCATAGAACTCCGGCGAGTTTTAATAGTAAAACTATCATTTTCACTGTTGTGTATTTGTGATATTATTGGTACCTTTTTCCTTTTACCTCGTCCCATTTCGTACGTTTTTGAGGTTCACGTAGTAAATTATTTACATTGTTTATCAATCTATTTCGATGTGTACACAATTAGATGTATAAATAGTCTAGATAGCTATTTTTCATTAGAACAGTTTATAAGTACTCATAAGCTATAAGTACATATTAAAAAATGACGATTTTTCAAATTTTATACCTATAATACACATAAAAATTGAAAATATGTGCTGTTTACAATATACACCAAACAAAAACTATATAGGTATGTTATGTATATATCAAGTGTATATCAGCTTAGTATATGTTCTGCTGTTCCTGCACAAATGTTTCACGTTCAGACCAGTCACCAGTCGCGCCACTTGTTCGTCAATTGTCATAGCGTACACAATCTCTTGAGATCAACATTCGACTATAGGTATATGAATCTGCTCCTATCGGTCCGAAGGTTCGATCTGTGATAATTTACATTTTTCACATTTTACTCCCATTTCGAGATAAATATAATGTTACATATATATGTTCAAATGCAAAGGTACATGCGATTTTTCCATAGTTTAATAAATGCTTTAATAAAAGTTACATAAATTGAAAAATTAAAAAAGCTAGATTTTTGTCGGGTTTTACATTTTGCGTAAAAGTTTATAAACCCTTTTAATTTTCTCTCCGATAATAATCTTCTGAGATAAGTAGTGCGTGCGGCTTCAATCCTGCATTTTTGACAGAATTTTTTCCTGTAAAAAAGCATTATGATTGACTTATGTGTGTAAGGAACCTGAATATAAATAAGACAGGTTTATTGGTAAAAATAGTCAATTGAAAATGAATGTATGGTCTTTTTTGGCGCTTGAAAAAATTTGAAAATTCCTTAGAGCATATACATGTATATGTTCTAAGGAAAATTCTAATTGTATAACAGTGCAATATTTTTAAAGGAACCCTAATTAAAAAAAAATCGACAATTGTTGCAGTATACATCCGGAGATACAGAGTTGCTACTAAATAAACAAGAACATATCATGCAAGCTGTCTCTCACTCTGCTTGCTAATATAGGTTATACGGCACGGCTTCAATCTACAATATTTCAGAATTTTCTTTCGTGCTATTTATAGCGGCTGCGTGACCTGCAACTAGAATTACCGCACTGTTTAATCGACCATAATGAAAATATTCTCGTGACAGTCGTGACTACTGCTGTACGGCTTTCCGATTTTTCTCAAAAGATCATTTTCGATAGAATGATCCTAACAATCGGAAATAAGTTTTAATCGATTAATTAATTAATTACGCAGGTGTCGAAACTTTATTTTAAGGCATACGTTATCGTTATTAATTACTATAAGCATTTTTGTCTTGCAAACCTTTTGGTCGAGTAACTGAGTGGAGCAGACGATTTTCAAGTCCAGATTTTCTATATTTTTTTTCACGTATTTAGAATATTTTTTTAAAAAATTTCAAAGTTTCGACACCTGTAGAAACGGTCAAGCTTTCTTTTAAAAAAAGTTTTGGCAGCGTAAAGTATTAAATGAGGACGTGATCTTGTGAGAAAAATTGAAGTAAATTGTTTCCGTTCTGGTAGTTCGAAACCCGCCACAGGGGACATTCAGATCGCATTGAGGAGCACTCTTAGAGTCTTGTTTCTTATAGATATATATAAATGCTATATCGTGTTGCGCCTCTGTCGGTACGGACGGTACCTTTTTAAAGTCTTTCAGCACGTGTTGGACGTGTGTGTCAACATGCGTGTATAAGAAACTTTATTTTTATACAGAAATGAGTGTAATATTTTGTTAAAAGAATATTTGTCTAAGATTTAATTTATTAAATCAGAAAAGATGGTGGTCATAGGAAAAAAGAAGGTAATACATTTATAATAGTTTAATGTTATATACTGAAATAAGGTTATGTATACACGTATACAAAACTATTGAAAATTTATATATTATTAAAATGATTGTTAAAGACTTAATTATTTGCAGAGTGAGATAACATTAAGTTTACTTAATATGCATTTTTACTTTACAGTATGAGGCTGGAGAGGCGACTCAGTTTATGTCAAGGAAACAGGCATTAAAAAAGTTACAGCTTTCTTTAAATGAATTTCGTAGACTATGTATTTTAAAAGGAATCTATCCACGAGAACCTCGAAATCGCAAAAGAGCACAAAAAGGAGATACCCGTATTAAGATACTATATCACAGAAAAGATATACAGTTTTTATTGCATGAACCAATAATATGGAAATTAAGAGATTACAAGGTATGTACTTTGTAACTTTTTTAATTTGTTCAAAAGTTAATGACTTCTATATTTTTTATAGATATTCGCCAGAAAAGTTACCAGGGCAAAAGCAATGCGAGAGTTCAAACTAATGAGACGATATTTGAGAAATCACCCAACAATTAAATTGGATCACATTGTTAAAGAAAGATACCCTACATTTATCGATGCACTGAAAGATTTAGATGATTGCCTTACCTTGTGTTTCTTGTTTAGTACATTTCCATCAATGCCACATATACCTAGAGATCAGAGCATACTTTGTCGAAGATTAACTGTAGAATTTTTGCATGCTGTTATAGCTGCAAAGGCTCTTCGAAAAGTATTTATTTCAATCAAAGGTTATTATTATCAAGCAGAGATCAAAGGACAAACTATTACATGGATTGTCCCTCATCATTTTGGTTTTGAGCCTCAAAAGAAAAATGAAGTTGATTTTAAAATGATGTCAACATTTGTTGAATTTTATATCATTATGCTTGGATTTGTAAATTTCAGACTTTATCACACACTCAATCTGTTCTATCCACCAAAGTTTAGTAATATTAGTAAGTATTCCATTAATTGTATAATATCAAAATAATTGAAGTAACCATATTAGAACTACAAATTTTAATATTAAATTTTATTTAGGTATTTCTGAAAAGGCACTTGTCGATGAAGCAGCATTTGTTTCTGAAAGGATAGCTGCTCTTAATGTTTCATTAGTTAGTTTGAATCCTTCAGCACAAAATCCAGATGAAGAAGAAGTAGAAATTGACAGTTTTGCAAATGTAATTTTATTTTCTATATTTTACATTTCGTATATCATATTTTAAATCGAAAATTAGAGTATTTTATATATTTAATTCTAATAATACTTTAGGAAGGTGATGCTGATAAAATGAAAGAAGCTAAAGAGGAGGTTGAAAAAGTAAAGAAATTAAAAACGCTTTTCAAGGGATTGAAATTTTTTATAAATCGAGAAGTACCTAGAGAGCCATTAGTGTTTATTCTTCGTTGTTTTGGAGGAGATGTTTCATGGGATAAACTATTGTTTGTCGGTTCAACATTTGATGAGAATGATGAAACCATAACTCATCACATTGTTGACAGACCCAGCATGGATAAACAATTTATATCTAGGTAAAAATATTTTTTAACTTTTTATTATATAAAATTTTTTAGATTTCGTAATAATTTTCTATGGTACAGTTGATTTGATTTCTTTAGTTAAGAATACCTTTTTATACATTTTGTTTAAATTTTGATCAGAGAAAATAATACTCGGTTTGTAGAATAATAATCCAATTCTTCTCACATAAGTTATAGATGTGATAATTTTTTTATTTATTAGGATAAAACAAAAAATATTTATAATCATTCTGCAACACTTGTGAAAATGATTTATAATTTTTCTAGCAAAAAAAATGCACTTTAGAATATTATTTATTTATTTCCTACGGACTAAGGTCCAATGGCAAAAAAAGAATACAAAATCAGAGGAAAATGATACATTATATCATTAGCGTGATGTTTTTAATTAAAGAGAATACAAAGTAGATACATTCATGAGTGAATAAAGATAAATAAAAAATAAAAACAAAGCAAGTAGAAAATGATCAACCTTTATTAGCTGTTGTTTGATTTTATGTTTAAATAAGTCAATAGCAAATTGATAGGAAGTATAATTTTTGGATTAATTGCTCTTTATTGATTTCTGCATCAGTCAAAATTATTTTTTAGTGATTATTTTGTCAGATGGCAAGTGATTATAATTCATCTCATGATTTTAATCAAATCACCAATTGCTTATTTGAAAATATTTAGAATTAAAGGAATGATATATTTGTTTTATCCGTAATAAATTATACTTCTATAGTTATTAATTTTACTTGAAACTAACGAGATAATAACATTTATTTACATAATCTTAGTAAAAATGATCTTGATAATAAAGATAAGAATGTATTTTTATAATATCTAGTTTAATTAAAAATTCTAAATCAATATAGAATATTTTAAGATTATGTACAATACTTTATTCACATTATTAGGTATTACGTACAACCACAGTGGGTCTTTGATTCTGTAAATGCCCGAGAACTATTACCTGTAGAAAAGTATATGATGGGTTGCACGTTACCCCCGCATCTTTCACCATTTACAGATGCTCGACGTGACCAAACTTACATTCCGCCCGAGGAACGAGCATTAATGGATCCGGGTTACAAACTGGATTATGGTGCGTATTTTACGTAATTTTGTTAATGTAGAAAACAAGTGAGCTTTAAATGTTGCTTTAATGACTGTTATTATTATTTCATTTTTAGCCGACATGGACGATGATTCAGAATCAGAGAAAGAAGAACACGAAGAGAAAGATGATGACCAGGATAAGGAAAAGGTAAAAGAGATTGAGGAAAACATGGATGAAGAAGATGACGAGGAAGAGGACGATGAGGATGATGATGAAGATAACGAAGATGATGATGAGGGCGATGAAGATGAAGTGCAAGAGATTACTGAAGGAAAAGCTAAGACTAAACCGAAATCTAAAGGAAAACGTGCAAAAACCGATACAAAAGAACCCGACGATGTCAAAGAAAAAGAAAGATTACAGAAGGTTAGTGCTTATCTGTATCCTTATATTAATAAGTAATTTGATAATAATAGTTTGGTTATCTTTTGATTGTTATTAGAATAATAGTTCGGTTAATATATATCCTATATTTACTAATTTTTATTATTATTTATTTTAACCTATGTCAAACTTTGCTCAATTGAATTATTTTTTGATCGAGAACTGTTTCTTTTACTTTTGAATTAGTTATTTGAAATTTACCTTTTTTACAAGTCCTATTAATATTAGTTTTGTTACATTGGAAGAAAAAGTCTATTTGAGCTAGTAATTGTAATCAAATCAGTTTAAGGTGTTAAAGTGTTTCAATGGATTAATATTAGAATTAATAACGGATAAATACATACATTATATAAAAGTACTTAAAAACTTAATGTATTAAAGATTTTTTTTTAAATTTACTAGAGGACAAACTATTGCAAGTTTTTTTATTTTAATTTAATAGTTTAATCAATTAAATTAAAGATCAAATTTTATGAAATTATATATAAATAAAAATAATATTTTATTATAGAAAAAGGAGATGAAAGTGAAAAAAGGTCAACTAACTGAAGAAGATCCCTGGGAGAAGAGCCGTCAAGAACGGCAGGAATACCGCTTGCGAGAGAAATTGGTCAGGAACAAACACAGAAAACTTTACAAGAGTATGGTAAAGGGTCGCGAGGACAGAGCGAAAGCCATTTGGTTACTTCGCAAAAAGCGACGACTACACGACGAAGCAGAAAAGACGAAAAAGAAGGAGCTGCGAAAAGCGAAAAAGAACGAAGCTTAGTAATGTCCAAGTATTTCTCATATTTATCATTAAGATATGTATAATATAGCTAACTTGTATATGACGTTTTATTTACATAAAAATCCAAAGCCTTTAATGACGACGAAAAGCTGTTGAATCTTCTTATTATTCCATTCGGTGAAACTTAATATTCCTCTCTATCGTGAGTAATACGAATAGATCGAAGGCCGCCTCGGACAATTTTTTATTCTCTCGGCCATGCCAGTTATACACGCGCATTTTATAACTTTCTATACGATTTTGCTGCGCTAATCATCCCGTCATCGTGAAAAATTGTATCCAACTCCACGGAACCCAGCGAGGACTATTCAAAACTCGTTCTATCCTTGGGTAGAAACAATGAGTCAGACCATACCTGCCCCTACATTAGCGCTCCTCTTAATATTCATTCGAGCGCGCGCAACTACAAGCCTTTCACACCTTAAAAAAGAAATCAGGCAACCAACGCTTAAAATCATTAAGAAAAAACATTCCCGGCGAATACAATCGGCTCCAATTCCAAAAATGGACTTGGAATCGATATTCTTGCACAAGACTCGCTGCAACTCTTCTTCACCGTCTAATTTCAAACTCTTTGCGTCACTTTCTTCAGCCGCACTCGGCATCTCTCGGCTCGGATTATGGATACGTACAGTTATGCGCGCGTATGTATAATTTAACGAGAGGAGAGAATAAGAATAAGAATAAGAAGAAGAAGAAGAAGAAGAAGAGAAAAAAAGTAGGAGGGACAAAGGCATGGGAGATATAGAAAAGAGAGTCAGCAGTCATATAGTGTCCGGTCCACCCACGTTCTAAGCCGTGCCTACGCTGGGAGAGTTTCTTTTTTCCCGCGGCGGTGGCGGCGACGACGCTTCCACCGAAGGACTGCGAAGGCCAGAGATTTGCCACGGCCCACGCGACTTTTGCGCCGCCCACGTAATTACCCACATACAACACATGCGCGAGCGCGACTTAGCATGTAAACGCTACCGAATGGCTTTCGGAACTCTTTCTTTCTCTTTTTCTCGCGAGCGCTTGTTTTATTATAATGGTTATACGAGATTGAGCGATGTCGCGCACACCCTTGCAAACGGCTCCTATTATGCTCGAGATCGGAAAGACGATCGGCTCGGATGGATTGAGTTGTGTCGGTGTATAGATGTAGGCGACATTAATCATTACTCGCTCTTTTAGAATATTCTATATAGCTTTTATATGAAATGATGGATTTTTTTAGTTTTCTTTCTTTTACGAGTCTCTTGTCATAAACTGAAAGGTATATACATTGAGCAGTCTTTTTTTCATTCATCCATAGTGTAGCAAATTCGAGAATATGTGATTTAGTATTTTCTAAATACATATATAATGTAAAAGTTATTATGTAATTTTATCATCTACAATACCAATTTTCAACAGACTGCTGCATTTTTAGCTTAGCATTATTTATTTCAGAACTATTAACATATAGTTTACTCAAAACTATAAGGGTTATTGGTTCTGCTTATTCTTTATCGGGTATGAAACTTGAGTAAAAATTCATGATCGATTACTATTGATATCAAGAGATATTTATTTAAATGAATATAATACTTAGTTATAATCTTGTGAAATTAAACATACAAATACAAATGATTATTTACGAGCAATAATGAGGTTTATTTGTAAAAAAGCATTACAAATGTTGATTTTAATACTATTTTATTGCATATTAATCTTAGTAATCCAAGATTATTCTTAGTATCCAAAGAGAACTTTTTATGTAATTATGAGATCCAAATCTTTAGATTGCGGATTTGACTAAATCCCTACAATAAAGATTTATTTCCTGAGATAAAATGATGAAAAAAAGACAAAGCAGTTTACCTTAATGCTAGAATTTTTCGGAGTGATGATGAGTCACTTAGTGTTATTTTGAGAAAATTGGATGAAAAACAATGTAGTTTGTGTTCATAGCTTAGCTCGCAAATGTCATAGGACCTATTTTCTATAAAGAAAATTAAAGTGGTAAGAATCTACTTTAATTTAATATACAGGATTGAAAAAAAAATTATTATTTAATATTATTTTTTGCGCTTACATATTATCCATACTTTTAAATTTTTATGAGATTGTGTAAATGAAAAGCTGATCGTTTTATTTTATTCTCATCGCAAAATCCCTTTTCAAAATAACTATCTTTTTATTCATTTATTTCTATACAGTATATATTCTCCACTCAAATCCCAAGATACTCGAACATCTAAAAGGTTCGTTAGAGTCTCGGGTTACCTCAAACAAACGGTCGCGTATAAAATGTACTTTTATCTACCTATGCTACACCGGAGGAACTCAGCGAAAGAGGATAGGTTCCATTTAACCCCAGAGCTATAGCATCGCTCGCCTCTACCGCACGTAGGAGCATTCGGCGCGGCGAGCTGCAGCGTTCGCGAGGTCAGAGACACTTGTTGTCACCCCCGTGCGCTCCCCCTTACAGCAGCGGCAACAGCAGCAACAGCAGCAACAGCAGCAGCAGCAGCAGCAGCGGAAGAAGATGGTCTTGGGATGGGAAGCGCGTACGCGGCTGCCCCCGCCGACTTACGCCAGTGCGGCTCGAGCGAGAGCAGCAGCAGCGGCGGCAGCAGCGGCGGCGGCCCCTTCGCGCAGTCCGAGCCTATATAGAGGATGTGCTTACGTCATCCTTGCTATTCCTGTCCGGACGAGAGAAGCCGCGACGGGACGAGCGCGCATCCTTTGACTCTCCGCAACCAGCCCCGCAGGAGAATATCTCTGTGTGGCAGGCCTCGACCCTTTCTTTGCTCGTGCTGCGGGGCCGGAGTCGACTGTCGTTCGCGTGCCTCTCTCTCTCTCTCTCTCTCAGTGTGTGAGGCCAGTCTGCCTCTCTTGCATTTATATGACAAAGGACGGCTGGACTGGGCTTAGAGGTTTAGAGCTCTCCCGAGGGGACGAGGAATTATTTTTTGGTGGAATTTTTTATTGCCTTTCTTTTTTGTTTGACTGTATAGAAGGTTTGGAGTGATGTGCATACAGGAATTTTTTTCGCTCGAGCTCCGGACGTACATTTATTATCCGTTGCAGATCCAATAACTTATTCTCGATTGATGTTTTTTTTTTCATTTTTAGAAACGCAGAGTGCTAAAAAGCTTTAGATTATTTATGCCGATATAAATATATATTAAATATATATTAATATATCTTAAATATTAACTTACACTGTTTGAAATTGCAAGCGAATCTCTCATTTTCAACTTCAACAGTAGATCTTCTTACAAAAGATTTTATTAGTCCGTAAAAAGATGAATTTTCCATAAATAAAGTTTTATAAATTTTCGAATCATCAAATACTTTATTAAATATTAAATATTTCGAAAGAGTTTATACAAACTTAATTGAGTTAATATTGAAAACTTCTATTTGCAAACTTGTTCTCCAATTAATTCTAATGATTCTACTAATTTATTGAATAGGTATCAGTTTTAGGATTCAAAAGCGAATACCAATGAAATTCAAAAAGGTTGCTTTTAAACAGGATATGCTAAAGTATAAATTTATAATCCAAAATTGCGGTAGTAATACATATATTCAAAGAAGGTAATTTCAATACAATTTTTATGTGAAATGTATTTTAGATTTTCATCAACTTAGAATTCGAACAAAGAAAAGGGAGACATTCATAAAGTTAATATAGACTGTTATGGAAATAGGTTTTCTCAGGTGTATTAATTCAATTTTTCTTACATATGAAACAAACGATTCTTGCAGCAAATTACAGATACAATATGCATTTTCGATGCAGTGGGCGTAAAGTCGCATTTTACGCCTTGTGCCAATTTTGAATAATGGAATTTTATGTTCTCAGCATCGAAAAATAACGTTCGCACCTCGGGCATAAAACTTTATACCCCTATGTGATCCGAGTTATTTATATTCCAAAAATAAAAAAAAAAACAATATTAATGGTCCCCTGAAGCGCCTATTAATTTAGTTTCGAGAGGGTCTCCTTAATCGATTGAATACATCTGTGAAATTTGTGCTAGTTTCAAACAAATTTGATAATTATATACTATATATACAACAATATAAAAACACGAATGAAAAGCAAAAATCAGGACATTTGCCTTAATTAAAAACATTGCACCATCTATTATAATTAAATAATTTATCACATTTCGTATATAATATCGCAAGTGTAGCCCAAGTTACTATATCGTTATGTTCCATTTCTTCAGTAATTCCCATACCCTATAGTAATACTCAACTTAGTATAGCTGGTAGAAGATACATTCCAAAAGGAAGCGACGCGAAGCTGAGATTATTTTGAAGAGTTGAATTGTAAGTAAAGCGCCTTTACCTTGCCAAAGTCCGAAGTGAAGAAACTTGCCTTGTGTTTTTGCTGCGGAGCGTCTCCAGATCAACTGCAGTCACGCGTCGCCGCTGCATCTTTTGTCTCTTCTTTATGTCGTTTCGCGGTGTACAGCCAAGATGCATGTCGGTATATGTATAATAAATCGTGTGCATATTCCTATTATTACCTACGCAAATTGACTGTTGGACAACTTATATAGTTGAGCATTATATTTTAAAACAAATGACTTTGAGCTAAACTAAATTAATTTTCTTTCTTAAGATTTTGATTTTACGAGCATCATCCCGTACAACAGTCAATAATATCATATTTTCACAATATTCCGAGGTTGTACAATTTGCAAGGGTTTGACAACTAACAGTGTTTCTCCGATAGTCTTATCATTTTTATTTGTATCTCGTGTAAGCTGCTAATCTATAAAAAGTAAGTATAAGTGTATCTCGCTCGGTACATATTTTACAAATTTCAATTCCAAGCTCGTCTCGATATTCCTATCGTTATCTATAACTATATATACCATACAGGGAAGAAACCTGTTCTCGCTAGCTGTTGGCACTGTTTATAAATTCCCATAGGAGCAGGACCGACATAACGCTAAGCCCCTATAACTATACACCCAATCATTTTCCCCATGCTATAGCACCGATATATTTTGTATCGAAAAAACCGACTTTTTCGATCGGTCGCGCAGCTTCCCCGGCGCTGTACTGTTGCCGCCGCAGCCGCCAAGGAAGCGAAAAATCCAAGGCAGGCGTCGGTTATCCTACATCCCCGTACGAACGCGATGACCTTGCTCTCCGGCGCGTCTCATCGCGGAGCAGCAGCAGCAGCAACAGCCTCGTAGCGTATATAGACGTGTGGAAGAATGCGCCCGGCCGCATGCACACACACGCTCCTCCCGGCGGCGGCGGCGGCGAACGAGAAGAGCATGCGAGGAGGACTTAGCCGGGGCCCGAGCATGCGAACGGCCTTGGGGAAATAGCACGACGAATCGGCCAACTCTCGCGCCTCTCCTATACACACGCGATCCCTTGTATCTTCCCGAGATCCCTTCCCACTTATCTATAAGATGATTCTCTCTCTCTCGCTTGCGTTTGTGTGTGTTTGTGTGTGTCTGTGTGTGTGTGTGCGCGAGTTGATTTTTTGACCATCCGGACGAGTTTCCGTCATGTTGTCGTCGCCCCTTTATTTTCTTGCGCGCGCGCGACTCCTGTTTTGCCACGGGTCTCTGGCCTGATTGATACTCGGCGCGTTTTATATAGATTATCTTGGTTCTCTCTCCCATTGTTCGGCTATATTGGAATGCGTGGAGATTTAAATATAGATTTCGTGCGACTCGCACAAGCTGTAAACCTGGACGTCTCTTCTTTCTTTTTTTTTTTTTTTATATAAATTATCTGTGACATAATATTGTTGTAATGGGATATATTTTAGTACGCAAACTCTAAGGATATATATATTTTTTTATACTCGTATAGTATGTTATAAGTCATGAAATATATATATATATATATATTTTAAATAAATTAAAAAACCTCTTGCAAAGAGAAATTCGATGTTTCGTCCGATTTTTTATTATCCAATTTATTTACGCGAAAATATTAACTTTCTCCGTTTCATTAAATATCGCTGTACAGCATGAAACATACACAATTGGTTGTCATCGAATTACAAACGCGCTATATTACGACGATTGTACACTTCGTTTGACTAAATTTTAATTCTTCCAATTTAACAAAAAAAAAAAAAAAATAGTTTATTTCGCTCAATAACAATATATAGGATCGATGGCAATCTGCATTTATCGCGTATCATTTATTTCAATTCCAGGATTGAAAAATGAGAGAGCTGCTCTCTCGAACGTTGCGTCGTTAAAAGCGAGCATAAAAATTTATAATGCAGCCCGCTGCATTTTTATCACTGCTGTAAGTTATTCAGCTTACAACTCATTTCGCGCTGAAGTCGAAACCCCCAGTCTCGTATATATACAAAAGTTGTATGGTATATTATCACGGGACGCGTGCACAAAAGAAGAGGGCGAGAGGGTCGGAAAAAAACGAAGGCGCCGCGAAAAGAGAAACGACCTTGCAAATATTCAAGGGAGAGAGCGATTCTCTACCGTTTCTTTTTTTTTTTTTCGTTGTTCTGCGGGTCAACTTATTGGCCCAAAGGTTCGGAATCTGCGAGGTATAGACACCCGCGCCACCCGAGGATGGAGAGCCAGTATAGTCCATCACACACGCTTATACGTATATACATGTAGAGAATATATCCCGGAGCTATATAAATCGGTCGTATTCTGAAAAAGCCTATGTGGCATAGGTAAAAGGTACAAAATAACCTCCTCTTCTCTTCTCGTCTGCTTCGTTCCTTTTCTCTATTCTGCCGTTCAACATTATCGACCATGTGCGTGTGTGTGTGTGTTTCGTGGGCGTAGATGTGTTGCGACTACATCATCGGCAGATACGACGGGGATACGAGATGAGCACGAGAAATTCATCGAAAGATATACTTGCTGGCCCATTGTAATATCCTTTATCGAGAGAAGAGAAAGCAGTTTTTCCAAGTTCTTCGTGTCCCAGAAGTGTTCATCGAAAGCCATGGGTACAGCGAGTGTAAAACTTATTTTGTCACGTTTTGCACGAGCTTTCTTTTCACCGAAGTTTATGAGCTATCGTAATTTTCGAGATCAAGTTCAACTCTGTACCTACATTATACAAGAATAAATATTGTATTTAAAATAGTATATACCTATAGAGTAAACCGTTATTTTTTTATTAAACTTTTGCATTTGATTTGAATATAAAAAAAAAGAAATTTGTATATCTGCCATCTATCAGATGACCAAATGCAGTAATACTTTGGAGTAATGATTCCGAGAGGATTTAGTTGCGAGTGAACGAGCGAGTGTCCGCAAGTCGATGTCGAGATAAGAAAGAGCGAGCTCTTGGGTTAAATTACTCAATAACCCCTTTCCTATAACTGTTGCGTCGACAGACGGCATCTCCTGCATAGTCCTCGTGTGATTATTCGCAGGGTTGATGTCCTGCGCTGAACCCTTCAAAATCGTGATAAATAGAGCTAAGGTCATCGAGAGTCATGCAGATGCCGAACGAACGACGCGAGAGACTTCATCGGGCTGAGCGTCGACGGAAGCCTGTTATTAAAACGTATCGCATATATGTGTAATGCGGCTATTGCAAAGGTGTAATTGGTACTTCGTGTAGGCTCGTATCAAGATATAGGTTTGCTTAGTCAAAGAGGATATTTTGTATCGATGGTAAAAAAATCGAATCAAATAACATCATTCGATAATCAATTAACTCAATGATATGATGATCCGACTTCTCATCAACCCAATAATCTAGTGGAAGACTAAGGCAGAAAAATACAATTCACTTAGCTTAATGGAATCTGCAGCCCCGTTGTTTCTAACGTATTAAAGAGTTTTAAGAACGAATCAAACCAAATCTTAGGTACCCTAGTCCACTAACACATTACACTCTTCTAAAGAGGAAATTGCAGGATAAGTAAGTTTTTTCTAAATGTTCAACCGAAGAGCTTACGCACTTGAAATATCCGTATACGAGTCTTATCGGCATTTGCTTAATCTGATTCCGGAAACTTGAAAAACACGAAAATATATAAGTATCTATATACTGATACTCAATAGCCCAATAATGAATTAACCTAGGCTTATCAAGTCTTCGAGTCAGAGTCCTTCTATTCCAACGGATATCGTATAAGACGTTACGCGAAGGTGACAAAAAAGGGCGTCCAAAGTTGTTATAAAGAAGTGAAAGACGTTCGGGCCGCGCGCTAAAAAGTGAATGGGAAGCGATCTCCCTACATATATATATATATACCGCACAATAGATTTCTATACCGTCGAGAGGTTCGTGGAATGTCGGGTGCAGGGGCGCGCAGAGCGATGCGGTCGCGCGATTACCGCTTGCATAAACATGACCACCGAGATACATACAGATCCCTAAGGGCTGTCTTGTATTATGTATATAGGTGCACGTGTTTCTTCAATTTTTCCGACCACATCACACGCAGCTTCGGACGCCCGGGTGTTCGATTATTGTGACGCGCTCCCGGAACTTTTTGGGGCGGAGCCAATCGTTGAATGTATCGCATCTTCTCTTGCGCTCTCCCGCATATAAGGATGGGTATCCAAAGCGTGGGTTCTGCTGTCTATGTCGAGGGTGATACGCTCGCGGCCGAGTAAGTGCGAGCGAGCGCGTATATACCTATTATACGATCGACTAGTCCGTGGCCGCTGCTCGCGATATTGTTCCAGTATGGTTATATGCTCTCGGGGCGAAGCTTGTGAAACGAGTTGCGCACCATCAGAGAGCCCACATAATTGTTTTACAATGCATTCCGAGCCGGTGAAAATTAATTTTGCCTTGTGCACACAGCCGATTTAACGCGCGCGCGCGTGTGTCTGTGTACGTCAAATTTTTTGCGCAATTATAATAATTTATTCCGTAGACTTGCCGAAAGCTTTGCCGTCATCTCTATAAAGGAATGAATAATAATATGTAGGAAGAAAGTGCGACGACGTTTTATGTATATATATCGAAATGAAATCATTACAGTATGTCATGTATAATTTTGACGTGGGCATTGCTAATTTCTGCCGCGTTACTCACCGCGTTCGCGGAAAACATATTGCTGCGTTACGTTTGATGTATTCGTGGATTAAACCGTTTAATTCATTCATAATTATGCTCAAGTTATTTAAATATTATGCAACTTATACATATTAGTTTTATTTTTGTATCCTTGTTTGAAATTATATTGTTTTTATTTTAAAGAATTTTTCGTCAAGATGCAAGTGTCCAGATAAAACATGATTAATTTGTCTTGATCTTGAAAATATATACTTATATTAAAAGATTTAAGTTGTCGTAAATCAAATTTTACATTGATTCGATACACAAAAGATTGACGACACCTACATAGCATGCTTTTTCCATAGTTGGAAAACCTTCTTTAGGAACAAGTAAAAACCCTTGCGTTTACGTCTAGTTTGAGGGAAATTCAAGTACGATCAGCTGATTAATCCAAAAGGGCAAGTGCCACAGGAGAGGCAATAACCCGTGTTGGCCGCTAACGGATCTTTCGGAGCGTCGCGTTCGTTTGGTATTCTTTTGGGTAAAGGTGCGTCATCGGGCAGAGAGAGAAAGACTCTCGACAATGGCTATAGCCGGTCACGATTCTCCGTTAAATTAAACTTCCTCCCTCTCTTGTACTCGTATATATATACGCTTCTTCTTCTCGCGCCTCGGCGCTTTTTCCCTCCGTGCAGGGCACGTTTGCAGGGCCCTTTATCTTTCTCCTCGTTCTCCCCTTTTGCACGGCGATCCTCGTGATGCCGCGGTGCAAAAAAGCTACACGAGGCAGGAAGGTGACCTTTGTATAGCTTCTACACTTACCTCACCTCTCGGCTCGTGCAAAAAGGCCTTGTTTTATATATAGGTATATCCACGACATGTTATACACATATAGCTATGGAATCCCTTTTCAAATTCTACTATAAGCGATGGGCGATTCGTATATTTAGTGCAATGGAGAAGCGGAATCGAAGCTAAAGTATATGTTTGCGGTAGCTGGCTTATGTTATTCAATCGCTATTAGTGAATATTTTACAAATAAGCAAAAGTTGTATTTGCACTGTGCGGTGATTTTTCATTTGATTACGTGATTTGTTTATTCAGCGATCGCGCGAAATGAACATACGTTTCGAAGTTTGTTAAATTTATAGATTGTAAACATCTTTTTACGACGTGCTTCTTCTGGAACTTCCTCTTTTCAGAGAGGTAAGTAATATAATAATTTAAGTAAAATTATAGAAGTTGGAAACGAATAATTTTACGCTTTATTAGCGTAGAAATGCGTAAGTTTTCTATTTAAAGTGAATTATTCATCGATTAAAATTATCATTTTTTGTTTTCCTTTTCTAGAGAACATTGCGAAGATATAAATTTGGACATTTCAAAGTGTTTACACTAATTGTGCAAGATTTTAACAGCAGCTCTTAAAAATTGTTATGATTGGTAATTCACGATCCATCTGAAAAGTGTGAGATGTCTGTCCATATTTTGAATTTCGTTCGAACGCAAGTTACATAGAGTCCTTACAAGTTGGCAGTCATCGCATTTACAATGTAATTTGCAATATATACGTATACCACATAAATAATTTAATACCGTCCTGGTGAAAAAGCATAATTTCCATTGTCAAACTATACATATATACATCGAAACATTTATTACGGCATCTCCATCTCACAATTATCCTTGGAGCCGATAATTTCCCTGAATTTTCGTCATACATCAGCAGCCGTCTAATCAGGCAGTGAAAAATGTACAGTCAGCTGCGCTCGTGGTCTTTTTTGCCCAAACCCCCAGGCAAGGGATCACTTTCCCGTTTGTCTAATTTAATTACAGCCTTGTAACACAATTAACATTCTCTGGTTAAGATATATATATATATATATATACACATGCGCAGAGAGAGAGAGAGAGAGAAGAGATAGTCTAAAGGATAAAAAGGCCCATTTCCCCACCGTACACCTCTTTTCCCTCCATCCTGCATAAAAATTCTACCAGCTAAGCAAATGTTTTTCACATACTAAACTGCGCTCCACGGCTCTCCTGCTATATACGAGAAAACGCGCGGAACTCTCGTGCGCGCACTTACACACGCGCGCAGCTCTAAAAACACGTTCGCGCACACACACGTGCAAGCGCTGAAATTCCTGTCCTAGAGGCTATAAGGGATATATACTGCACGTACTCGCTCTCTCTCTGTCTCTGTCTCTCTCTGTCTCTCTCTCTCTCTCTCTCTCTGTTGCATTGCTCACATACATGCACATACACAGGTATATATATATATTGGAGGGGATGCGCATCACGCACGGCGAACGTATATATACGTGGTGTATAAGCTATGGGCATGAACATCGGCGCAAAGGACTGGCGGTGCATGTGCACGGTGCGCACAAGCCCTGCACTTTAGCCATGGCCAAGCAAAGCCAAGGTGCGCTCGCGCGTTCAACGTCTTCCGCGAATCGGTGCAGCGCGCTCGGCTCTACTCTACTCTCTCTCTCTCTCTCTCTCTCCCTTGGATATTAAAGCTAATGACGCACTAGGGAATTGTAAGAGGGAAAACGAGAGAGAGGGAGAATAGCTGCCAGTGGTGGGAGATAACTGATGTATGCGCTTTAAAAATAGGGTAATTTGAGGTAATTGAAATGATGCGTTTCTGTATGGAAAAAAAAGCCTGGAAAGCATGTATCCTCACCTTTGTAAAGCGGTCGCCATTATACACGAGAAGCGAGCTATATTATAATAAGAATTTTCCAGCCGCGCACTACTATTCGCGTACGGCGGCCTTCTATACACTCGAAAATTAGCGACGAATTCTCAGGAATATTGACACGCTCGTTCGTTATAATAGTTATGAAGCGCGCAGTACTCCTCGCTCCCGTCCGACGTGTTTAGCTACGAGATTAAAGGGCTCGCGGCTTTCTCGCGCGCGTATATATAGTTCCTTTATAATATAACTCTTTGTCTCTCTCTCTCTCCCTCTCCGTTTGCCGCGGCGGAGAGCGATGCTTTTTTGCGCCGCGCGGATAATTTGTCCGGATTTTTGTCCAGATTCAATAATTGAAGGGGGACGAGTCGCGAGAGTGTCCTTGAATCAGCGCCGGCGTACTTTCCGGAATGGAGTTCCACTCTGCGGCGCATGAGGCTTGCGGTATCGAGAGAGAAAGAAGAGAGACTGAAGCGAGGATCGAGAGCAAGAAACGTAAAGCAATGATTTGTCTAATCGCATAAAATACCACGAATCAAATGCCGCGGAGGGGAGAGATTAAAGGGAAATACGCCCGAGGGATGGATTTGCGCCTTAGGTGTGCACTGCAGGGCTATACTCGTATACGAGGAATATACAGCCAATGGAACGGCAATTGTTGTAGAAATCCTTTGCGAATAATTGATCGTTACGAGTTGTAGCGGAAAGATCGCTTTTGCGAATTGTTTATTGTATAGGGAAATCTCGAGATTTTCAAGCTATATATATAAAGGAGGAGATTGCAAGTATCGAGTATAAATTAAACATTGTATATATCAGATAATAAAAAAACGTGGAAAAAAGGGGGTATAGCTATTTTGATGACTTTGAAATTGGTTTCAGTTATTGGACAAAAGAAAAACACATCGATCCAAGAAGAGTTTCAAAGTAATACGTCAGGCTTTCGATCGACAGCTCAATCGGTTATACCGAACAGGTGCAAAAAGGCATCTGTTAAATTTCAAATTATCTATATATATATCCACGCGCAGGCTTTGAATCTACGCGAAGATTCGTTGAAAAAACTCGGTGTATATAGAAGGGATTTTTTGGACTCGGAAGGGAAATTGACTTACGGCGAGCTTAATTTCCTCGAGGCTGCAGCGAAGAAAACGAGCTTAATCATCCGACGCTCGGTATTTACAGATGCGACTTGTATATTGTGTACACGCGTGCACGTATACGTAGTGTTGAGGGTGCCCGTAGTGTAATTTTGCGGATCAAGTCCCTCGCGCTCAAGTTGATGTGCATATACACGCTGCGCATAAAAGGAGCAAATAGGAGGAAAAGGTTGGAAAAGCCCATCAAAAGCGCAATTAATTGCGTGGTAGGTCCTGTGCCGGTGCTGCTGCGGCGGCGGCTCATCCTCGTCTTAATCGCGGCTGCGCATCGGCGCCTGGACGACTCTCGAGCCAGATGGAAGACCTGTGTATATATATACATACACTCAGTCAGAGAGAGAGAGAGAGAAGATCTCGGGAGCTGCTGCACCGCTGCGGTATAGAGAGAAGAGGGTTCAGCGACTCCTGTGCACAAGCTTAGCGCGCGCCATGGATTCGCGGCGCCAGCAAACCGTATCATTTCCCGTAATTTATTTAGAGGCCCATTAAGGCCCCTGTTGCAGTGCGCCAGCTCGCCGCGCTCGCTGATTTATTAGGCGGACGCGAGTTGCCCGAGCTATACACGCTTACTGATTGACACGTACGTCTTTGTAAAGATTGCTTCGGCAATAGCACCGCGGTATCTTATATATATATATAGTTATTGGATTAGCGCGGTTATATTTGCTATATATTGTATGTGTAATTTTTGATGATCGATCGAGATATATATATATATATACATAGGGTCTGCTTGAGGGAAAGGTTAATCGTGCGGGAGGCGATAAAGTTTAGCTACGGCAATGTATATAACGACGTTTATATGACATCGTAAAGAGTCGGAATTTATAGTTAATCGTCGTTTTAATTAGGACACAACTCTTAGGTGTTTGCGTGCGCGTGAGTCTCTGTGTGTGTGTGTGTGTGTGTGTGTGTGTGATGTAGTTAGCATTTTGATTTAGCGCGGTGGCCGATTGATTTTTCAAATTGGAGAAAAGGTCAGGGAGAGCCTTGGGAGATGACCTTCGCTCGGGTTGTTCGCACGCAATCGATGCTGTACACTTATGTTGTAGAGGCGAAGAATTGAGATTTTTATATGCGCGCGCGATTCTGTTCAACGTATAACTCGTTCAAAATGGACTCCTTTTTTTGCAAAAAATGAATTCTATTTTTATAATCGTCATTTAATTAAATGCGCGATGGTATCTGAATGTTTGACAATTACGATTTAGAAGGTTATTGTCTAGATACTGTACATACTTATTGTTAATAAAAAAAAAAAACTTTAACTCAAAAGTTTCTTAAAAGATGCTTGAGAAATGATAAATATGTAACCTTCGTGTAGAAAACTTATTTATCCATATTCCACTGTATGATGGTGCACATTTTGCGTGCGTCGTATAAGCTGAATAATTACTTATTTCGTACCTTACAAGCGAGTCTTGTACTTGTATCTGTAGCTCGTATCTAATGTCGATAATGTAACGATTCCAAAGCATACACGTCTGTATTATATGTATGAGTATTAGAGGATGAAACATAACAAAGGTGTTTCTTAATCTTTTATATTATACCGATTGAATTCTTTTTCTAATCAATAATTGATGTAAGAAACAGATATTGCGCTGGACAGCAGCGTCTAACTTTTTTATTTTGAATTTGCATAATACACATCATAACAATGTTTCCAATACATCCGATACATAATAGTTTGCTTGTGAAGCATCGATAGTTTATCATATACAATTTTTCGTTAATCTCTATATAAGAAAAAATAAATTCATATTCGTTGTATATGAGGAAATGCGAATGTCAAATATCAATAGGGTTTAGTATTAAGATCTTTGATTAAGAGTAAAACGATTTAGATCAGACAGTTTTTGTAGAAGCCGTACCGGAGGCCTTTAGGTGTTATCAACCGCATGATAAAACTTATAAAAGTGTAATATCATACATTTTTCAGAATTTAAGATTTTTAAAGTATGTATAGAGATCTCAGTGGCAAATGCTCATATGAGATCTCTGCATACCTCGTGTAAAATTTTCACGCGGAATTTTTTCTTGGCCCGCGGGGCAATCATGATACTGATCAAAAATATGAAATAAAAATAAAGTCATCGCGTAAACTCAGAAATTAATCATAAAAGTATAGTACAGCCTATAACAGGCACTAATTCTTGCACTCGACAGCGAAATGATTTTTTTATCTTAATGAACATCGATATAAACAGATGATCTCGTATCCATACGCCAGGCCACAGAGTGCACGAAAATAATAAGCTATTACAGGAAGAAATGTTAAAAGAGCGCGTAAACACACCTTTACGGCGCGCGATAAATACAAGGATTTTAGCGAAAAATCTGAGGCTCCGCATCGGGTGGGATCGTCTCGTGAAAAGGGCGAGAGAATGAGAGAGAAGAGCAACGCGAGGTGTAATGAGAGAAGCCGCGTTATCGGCTCGAGGTGCGGATATATTTCGCGAGGCAGTTTATAAAAGCCTCGAGATATAAAGGGATCCGGCGTTTTTCCCATCGTTCGCCTCGATATATGGGATACAGTCTCGGCGTTCGTATACAGCCCAGGCGCACCTAAATTTTTCCGACAGCTCATAGCGCGGCGACCGCCCATCAACGGCAATGTCGACATTAGCTCGTCGCCATTATAACCGCCGTACGAGGGAAATTTACAATGAATTCCGCATACCTCGGCGCACAATCGAAAAAGCTTATCGGAAATTTATTATATACGCATGTACGTGTATATACGCTTCGCGGGGAAGCGCGCGTTCATACGCATACACAACATCCGAGGAGTGCAACATAAGAGCCTCTGTATACGGGGCAAAACTGGAAAATCGCGAGTGCGGTCAGCGAGGGAGAGAGAGAGAAGAACGTCCTGCAAGAGAGAGAGAGAGCGCACGGACGGTAAGTCGGAGCAACGATCCATGATAAAATCAAGCGCGAGTGCAAGCGGTCTATCTCTCTCTTTCTCTCTCTCCCTCTTACTCTCGCAGCTTTATTCCCGCGTGTGCAGTGCTGCCGAGTCCCAGGAGCGAGTCGCTGCAGCAGCTGGGGAGAAGAAGAGAGAGAGAGAGAGAGAGAGAGAGAGAGATGCACGGGGAAGGGAGATGCGGAAAATCGGAGAGAAAATAAGATACGTGGACGGGGAATGAAGAAGGATAAGAGTTGGTAGAGAGAGAAATGGGATGCTCACCGGAGAGATGCAGAAGAAGAATAGGACAAGGATTAATTAAAGGACGCCGGATATGCATTTTCTTCGCCGCTGGCTTCTGCAAGGCCTTTTATATTATACAAAAACGATGGAACTTTTGCGAAAAGGAACGGTTGTTGTTTTTTTTTTTGTTCACAATGCAGTCCGCTTGTTAATAATGCGTACATCTTCGTTTATGTAAGAAGACATCGCGGAACTGCAGAGGCTATGCTTACGAGCGTTAAAATTAAGTGCTTGCAGCATCGCTAAGTAGGTCTAATTGCCCAGCGAGTAAACAAATGCATATGCGATGCGTGCAGCGCGATAAGCTAATGGTTTAGCAATCGCTCAAGAGTCGAACTTTATCGGGAAAATCTGGTTTCCGCGGGATTACGAATGTTGCGCTGATCGCGTCCGTTACATCATGGGATGATTTTGGTGCTATTTTAAAGGATGCCGCTATTAGTTTTTATCGCATCGCGTCTTATGGCAAACGCGCACAAGATGAATATATTACGTAAACGTTATGATGAATCGTGAATTGCGTGCTATTAACGACGAAAACAGTTACCCGCCCTGGGACCGAGATCAATGATGCATTTTGGCACTGAATCAGACGAGATCTTCCGTCTATGTGTACAGTGCGTTTACTTCGCGAATTCCAATGTAAATATCGCTATATGGATTATCTCGATTGTTTATCATCAATCCTTTAATTATTCACACGTACGCAGGCATTTATTTATCGCGGCTTACTGCCACGCGACATTAGACAATCATTTAGAACTCTTTATTTCTCTATGTAAGCGACATGGGGGAATATAAACCCCGTTAACGTCTCCTACAATGCATTTTAAACCAAAATTAATCGAAACAAACACAGGGACATTTAATGCACTCCGAACATTTTACATCCACTATAAAATGCAGAAGCAAATGGATGAGTGTAATAGCGAAGAGGCGAAGGTGCGCAAGTACAGCGTATAGAATATAGAAGCCAACGTAAACCGAATGGAATCGCAAAAAGTGACGAGCTCGAGAAAGAATATGAGAGGAGGTATATTATAAGTGCGGAGAAAAAAAAAAGGAAATTAAGATCCGCGTAAAAAGGGGGGGGGGGGGAGCAAATGGAAGAGAAGAGTCGAAGGAAATAATGAGGGAAAAGTAAAAAGAGAGGGAGGTACGGGACGGGGGGAGGGGAGAAGGTAGTTTGCTTAGCCGAGCAGAAAACTCGCTAGGACGAATCGACGGTATATATATATGTATGGGAGCAGGGG